>JALLOT010001651.1:0-14485 GCA_036939595.1 Thalassiosira livingstoniorum | reverse complement strand
ATCATGGTTGGACCATGATGCAATTACGTCCATCTCCGTCCATTCTTCATCTAAGACCGAAAACAACAGAAACGTGTGATTCAGCCCTTGATTCAGCCATCATTACTTTTTGTCATTGCTTGTGAATTTCAATTGGATGGGATCATCTTTATTTTTGACGAATACTTCTAATCTCCACTCCCAACTCCCAACTCCCAACTCGATTGGAATCTTGCAACAGCTCACAACTCAAATACAATCAACACTCCTCACTCAGTCGTCGGAATTGCCGAAAATTGTCCAACATTGTCCACGATTGCCCACTCCACTAAAAGTAAAGGAATACGGCCACATACTTAGAACTTCCAGTGACTTGTACTACCTGCCTCTTCCTGCCCAACCCACTCCGAAATTCCGAAATTCCAAAAATCTCTGGATTCGAACTGGGTTCACATTCCACATCGTTTGAGACAGCGGCTTGCTCTCAGTTGCTTATTGCTTATCCATTCCTCGGGCTCCTTGACCTAGCTTGACCTCGAATTAGGTGCCTTCACGTGTCCGGCACTTTTTTCGTTCGATCACGTTCGATTACGCTCATTCAAGCTCGATCCAGTATCAAGCTCCATCAAGGTTTCATTTCCAAATTTCAAATTGAATTGCCAATTCTCGAATCTATCTAAAGCAATCACACTGAAACTGTTACAANGGCATTCGATTGAGATCCCATGGAGGAGAACAGATTCGAGAGGATTCGAGAGGCGAGAGTCGAGAGAGGTCGAGAGTTCAAAAGAAGGAATGAGAATGGCCACGAAAAATTGAGAATGCTTTTCCGCCAGCATCCGCCAGCATCTGGCACCAACGCAGCACCACCATCGCCACCACCTCAGTTTCCGTTCCCATCAATTCCCATCATCTCCCATCATCTCCCATCATGGTCCAACCATGATGCATCTCCGTCCATTCATCCAAGACTCATTGTTCGTCATTGCCTGTCATTGCTATTGTTGTAGCTTTTGAAATGTGTGGGAATACTTTTAGTTGACGAAGACTTCTTCCGACCTCTTTCAACTCCCCAACTCAATTGGACTCTCACGACAGCTACAATACTCACAACTCGAAATACAATTGACCTCAATTGACACTCCTCACTCAATCGTCTTTCGTCTTAATTAGAACTTTCCGAAAATCCGAAAATCTCTGGATTCGAATTGGGTTCACATCTCACATCTCACATCGTCCGAGACAGCATCAACTCCTAATCCACTCCTTGGGCTTGTTCGCGTCCGTCATTTCTTTCGCTCGATCAAGCTCCATCAAGGTTCCATTTTCAAATTTCAAATTGAATTGCCAATTCTCGAATCTATCTAAAGCAATCACACTGAAACTGTTACAATGTCAACTGCAAGAAGCCTTTCGCACCTTTCTCAATTCTCTCAAATGTCGCAAATGTCGCGACTCGCCGGAATTGCCGGGATCGCCGTCCATTCGACTCGTTCTGTGGGAGGCGGCTGCTTGGCTAGACTTGCCGACAATGGCGGCAATGGTGAGTGACGAGTTCACAGCTTTTCGGAAGATCGAATCTTGAAAGGACTCTTCCGTTTTGAAGTTCATTTGAGTTGCGAATGCTTTGGATTGAAATTGCCTAGCCAGCTTTATTCCGTCTTGAATGATATCCTATCTAGAATTTAGAGTGTCACTTGATGCATTTTGAAAGCCTTCATTGGGAAGCCAATTTAGAATTGAAACGGCTCTGCTCTTTCGAAATCTCTTTTTGCAATTGATTGTTGCTTTGCTTGATGAGCATGCATGTGTTGAATCTCTATGGAAACATTCAAATTCTGCTTTGTCAGATGCAATTTGTTGTGTTCTATTCTCAGTTCAAATTTTGATGAGCATTTGGTGTCTCACTTATTTAATTTCCCTGGATTTTCTTTGTCATCAGCTTCCCATTTCCAATGCTACGCCTTGGCATCCACATCTGCAACCAGTGGCCAGCGCAGATCCTTCTTCAACACCATCCCAGACAACGAGCCTCAAATTATTTGCAACCAATCAAGCCACCACACCCAACATTCATTCCCACCCACCAAAACCCCATCCAATAATCTGACCAATCAACCCCAACACAATCAATTCCACACCCATCACAAATACCCACCCTCCAAATCCAACCCCTCCTCCCCCGGCTCCAAAGCTTTCGGCGAATGCGAAATCTCCGCCCTCTCCGACCTCTTCCTCCAATTCGCCAAAACTTCCAACTCCGTCGACTCCATCGGTCCCTACCTCGACCTCCCCCGCATCCAACGCCTCCTCGCCGCTGTCGGCGAAACTCCCGATCACGACACCCTCGAATCGTTATTTCGGGAGATTAACGTTCATCAAGATGGGAAATTGCGATTGGATTGCTTTCTTCGCGCTGCGGATCGGATTCTCGGAAAAGCTCCCGCGAGGATAGTCCTCATTGTGGGAGGACCAGGTTCGGGCAAAGGCGCATTGTGCTCCCGCCTCGAACAAGAATGCGGCGTCATCCACCTCTCCTGTGGAGAAATGCTCCGCGAGGAAGTCGAAGCGGGGACTCCCCTCGGGAAAGAAGTGGAAGAAATCATGTCCCGTGGAGAACTCGTCTCCTCGGCGGTGGTCACGGCATTGATGCGGAGGAGGATGAGGCAACACCCCGGAAGGAGGATATTGCTGGATGGATTCCCGAGGAGTTTGGAGAATGCACGGGATTTTGTGGAGCAGTGCGGTCCTCCGGAGTTGGCGTTGCATTTGGATTGTGAGGATTGGGTGTTGATGGAGAGGATTTTGAGGAGGGGGGGGAAGAGTGCCAGGGAGGCCGAGAGAGCTCGAGCCAATGGTGAGGAAGGGATTGTCGAGAATGTGAGGTCANGCGGAACGAGCTCGAGCCAATGGGGAGGAAGTGAATGTGGAGAATGTGAGGTCAGATGATAATATTGAAACGGCCATCAAGAGGTTGAAAACGTATCATAAACATCACGTTATTATAATATGTATAATGGTAAGAGCATGGTAAGTAATGACTACATGGGATGTAATGAATTTTAAAACTAAACAAATTGTTGTCCAACATGCAATTTGAATGGTCTGATAAGTTCTGAGAACGAAATAGAAGTAAAACATCAGAAGAAATACTCCGATGAATCATCATCCTCTTCAACTTTATCTTCCTCTTCAAAATCGCACGTATTTTCAAAGTCGGCCGCTTCCTCCATCTCTCCATCCCCGATAGATGGCAAATCGTAGTTCTGGTGTACTCCATCTCTCCAAGTCCATCGTCCAAGAGATTCATCCCAATCATACACTTCTTTCGGATAATCATTGTTTCTCTTTTCAATGTTTTCTTTGTAGCACTCTCATGCGTCTACGAAGGGATGTAGACATGACAAAAGAAGGGTCTTCCGCACGTCTCTTCGCTTGATTTTTGTTGCGTCTCACACGAAATTTCTTGTGTGACTCAGGGTCTATGTGTTTTCTGCAGTGGTATCCATCGAACTTCTTTCTATTACATCCTTCTTTGACGCAACAAACATTTTTAGCATATTCTTCCGGGAGGTGAACCTTAAGATGGCGCTTGCAGAAATCACGTAATTGAGGGTGTGATGTGCAACCTGGAACACAGCATTTTGGCGTTCTTCCGGTTTGTTGTGTAAGATGACGCCTGCATAAACCAGATTTCCTTTTTTGTGATGTGCAACCTGGAACACTGCATTTTGGCGTTCTTCCGGTTTGTTGTGTAAGNTGAAATTCCATCACCAATCCCATCTCGTGCTCCTACCTACAGTCTCCACGCAACAATAACCCATTGAAACCAGCCACTGCCAGGGCGTCACACTCTCCTATCATCGGGTTAACGAACCAACGATGGCCTGGTTGAAATCGATTAAGGTGCCGATTGTGGAGTTGGATTGTTCGGGGTCGAAGGAGGAGGTGTGGTCGCAGTTGATGGCGATTGGGAGATTGATGCGTCCGGCGGTGAAAATTCCGCCGACGGCTGTTGCTTCGGTCGCGACTGGTGCGTCGGCTGCATTCTCCATGGGCGGGGATCGAGCGCAAAGTCCTAATGATGATCTTCAATGGATAGCTTGAGATTTTTGAGATGGAAATATACTCTTTCATGGTCGTGTAGACCACAAACGAGGCACTCTTTTTGAATAGAAACATACTGCCAAAGATGACGCTGTATTTGTCGCTTTTGGTGTCATTTGTCACTGTATAGAAAAATGAATAACACACAGAAATAGAATATCTACATGACAAAATGATCGTGATTTGCTTTTAAATGTACCCACCTATTAGAGATAAAATCATGGTTATAATTTGAAACCATCATACATACTAATGCCCATATGCAGTGATAGGAACCAATTCCGATTCCTATCATCAATTTAATTCGGGAAATATTCAATTGAAGCTGACTCGTGCGCCTTACTACTTTTTCCACTGATTGCCCCTTACTTGCTGCCAACGGCCGTTGCTTCTGTCTCGTCCGGTGCGTCGGCTGCATCTGCTAAGTTTTTACAAATTGAAGGTTGAAGGTTAGAAGTGTTTGCCTCAACATTGCTTTTAAATGTGTCCACTGATGAGAGATAAAATCATGGCTATAATTTGAAACTATTTTACAACTACTAATGCCCATATGCAGTGATAGGAACTGATAGGAACCAATTCCGATTCCTATCATGAATTTAATTCGGGAAATAATCAATTGTAGCTGACTCGTGCGCTCATCACTACTACACCCCTAATCCCCAAGCCTCATTAAGCACGCGCCTTGATTTGAACTTCTCAATCGATAGCTTTCACGTACCTACAAACGGATACGTTGACTTCAAAAATTGTGAAAACATCATACTACTTACTCACAATCGATCACAGGTCATCATAGTATACATCGTGGAATATGCACAAAATTCAAGTGACAATCGTCAAGGACCTTCAACGAACCTTCAACGAACCTTCAAAGACCTTCAAAGTCCTTCAAGGACCTTCAAAGGAACGTATAGCGCCGCCCTCCACTCCCGACTGACTCCTTGAAATTTATAAAGGGAGTGAATTTCACACTATTTCTCTCCTCCTTGAAAATATAATTTCCATTTTGCGGATTGCGATATTTTCGAGGAGGAAGGGTGTGGGTTGTAAACTTTCCAAAGTTGGAGATGTGGACGGGTTGGGATTTGGATACCGCCTGCATTACTCGTTATTTTTTATTTGTAGATACATTTTTCAATTTTATTGGCATCCATTTGGAAATTGGTAGAAAATCAAACGTGAACAAGAAATGAACATTGAAATTATAAATGAAACCCACAAGAACAAAAACGCACCTCAATAATTGTATCAAACACCGTATCGAAAATTTGTTCGGATTGATCCAAAGTCAACCCATGCTCTGCGGATAAAATACGGCAAATTTCATTCTTTGAAATATTTTTCGAATCATCATTCAATAGGATTTTTGTGCTGCAACCATTGACGGTACTTTCCTCTGAGACATGATTGTTGTCATTGCCATTAACGATTGTGATGCTACCAAATGCATTGAGTTTTGTTCCGACATTATTCGAGATTTCGTCTTCGTTGTCACTACAATTGATGGTGCTGAAGCCATTAAGTATTGGTCCGGTGCTGATTTCATTGTCGTTCAACTTGCCATTCATGCCATTGAGTTTATTGAAGCCATTGAGTTTACCGAAACCATTTATTTTCGGCCCATCGCCCTCGGTGTCACTTTTACTTGTGTCAATATTATCAATGTTGCTACGAGCATTTTTATTTACATTTACATGGCCGTTGATGCAGCCACTTCCTGAGCCATCGAGGCATTTTTCAAAAGAACCATTGATATGGTCACTGGCCCATGCCATCTTCAGTTCGGCACCAGATTTATTGCAACTACTTGTAAACCTTCTTGATTCAACTGGGGAATGGGACGAGCTGACACGTCCAGAAGTTGATTCCAAAGAAGAAATTGGAAATGCCACTCTTACAATCATGGCGTTCAAAGCCAAGCGAGTTGCAGCTCTTGTTCCCAGACATGTGGACGCGGATGCTGCCGCAATTTTGGATGTGGGAAACATAATACTTGACCGAGATAAATGTGGAAAGAGGACTTTAAATTTTCTTGTGGTTTGAGTTTGCTTGAGAACTTTCGGGTGGCTAACGAGATGAAAGGTGTTTCTTTAGGTTGGTTTCTGTTTGGTTTGTGGATAAAAAATGGATATTATCTGACAAGAAATTAGCAACTGTTCTCATCTACTTACCATGCCACATGCCATGCACAACAAAAAAATGATGTTTTGCAAAGCTCTAGAGCGTGGTGCGTGGCAAGTGGCAAGTCTGCTGAAATTTTGCTGAAATTTGTATTCGGATTTTTCCCCCGTCCTTTGCGATGAGAACTGTCAGTCATGTGTGATAGATATGGGATTGAAGCAGATTGAAGTTGTAGCCCGAAATCGAGATCAATTAAAGGTAAATTTTTTGGCACAGTCTACAGCAGGTCTACAGTCAAACTTTTTACCTGGTATGGTTCCATCTAAAATCTACTTACATAAGTATGTTTGGTACCCATGGTCCATGCCATATCCACTTACTACCTAGTGTTATCTATGGTAAGGCAATTTTGTTGTTATGTGCTAAAAGCTAAAAGGGAGGATCTATTTTACAATCAGTTTGTAAATATGTGCCCTCTCATGAATGTTGCATCAACTTATCACATAACAGCATTGGAAGAATGGCAACTTTTGTTTGGGGATGAATTATTACCTGGGAATGCCACAATATGAAACTGTGTCAGAGGTGCAAAATATGGGCTTAAACAGGCTGTCGTGCACCCCAAAGGGTTAAAGGACAGACAAAAAACCTTATGTAACACCTTACATAACCTGAAATAAACCATCAATGTTTTGGGGCAATGCACAACAGAGCGGGCTTTAACACCTGCTTCATCTATCTAAAAAGCTTAGTTTTGATATCATACAAAGCTTGAAGATGGAAAATGGGAATTCAAAGTGGCTTTTGCTGATGGAAAGCAGAGCAAGAATCAACAAAATTTACAAAGAATTCAATAGCATGGATGGTGATATCATCTACCTTACATTGAGGGAGCACTTAATATTTGAGGCACCCAATCCAACTCCACTGGTCCTATCTGGAGGCTCTTGCCATTGTAACATGACTGAGTTTGTTTCTGCAAACAACACTTTATCTAACTCAACAACAATGGTCAAGACACAAAAGAAAATAATAATCCAGCAGAACAGAGGAATGAAAACTATTGTCACTGCAGAGGAAGAAGTAAAAATAATTGCAAACACAACCACAGCCATATGGTAGATGTCAGTGGAAGAATCCATGCCATTTGAAAACTGTATCTCCATGTTGATCAATGGAATTAAAATTGATTCTTTTTTATGCTGTATTAATGCTCAACAGATAGACATTAACATTTCTAACATCAGAAAATCAACTGCAGTGATCACTAAGACATTGAAATAGACATTGGTTTCACATGCAAACATATTATTTTGAATGGAAACTTGGTTTTTTAGTGGTATTTGGAGCAAAGATCAAAAACAAAGTCTCCCTACTGGACCAAGAGCTTGATTCCAAAATCTGAAGTATGTTTGCAATGCAGAACTGTGTCAGTGTCAGCCAAAGACTATCAAAGAAGATCAGTTCAAACAGACAGTTTCAACCTTGAAATTATTTGCTTTTAACATGGTAAGATTCATTTTTTTAATTTTTTGACAAATAACTAATAAAATAATGAAAACCTAGGAATTCTTTGAAGGTTATTTTAACTGTGGGTGAGTATGATTTATATATTTATCCTTTCATGAATCTAGACACAGGGTACTAAAAAAATATCATGAGTGTCAATGCACTTAGCAATATCACTGAAAATTTTAGTTCAAAATTTCCTTTCAAATTCTCTCATGCATTGCCTGAAATAATAAAATACATTTGATTATTGCATAAAACATACTTAGGCCATTAGAATTACAATCTGGGCCATTTTTGAGAAAATTGACATAATAAAACAGCAATTTTAAAGTACATTTAGTTGGTCTGTTTGGACAGGTCTATGTGGGATGACTCTCCTAAATTGCACCTGCCGGGCCTCCCCGACAATTCCAATGATTTTTGTATTTATAAAAGTAACTAAAGAAAATATACCAGTTCCTATTCACCACCGTATAATATCAGTCCGTCTGTCCGAGGATTAATACTCCAGTTTTGAATCATGTTTTGACCTGACATATTGAAACCTTTTCAGGTGTTGCAACGTTTTAAGAGGACTCCGTGCTAGTCGCCTTCTCTTTCTTGTTAAAGAAAGCCGTTATCATCTTTTGTCCCGCCAGGAGAGAAGCACACCGTTGCACATGTGCTTCCATTGCCACTGTCATCGTTCGAATCAAGGCCTTCCGCTGTGGACGTGTCAGACCTAATAGGTAAGTATCGGACTTATCTATAAAGTCATACTGCGTATAGTGGATCAGGTTCCTCCTATTTTCCCTGATCCACTTCAGTTTATCGAGCATCTGTGTCATCTCTCGTTCTCTCATTGGGTTTGATTGTTTGTGTAAGCAGTTGTTCCGATGTTCCCACACTGGGGCATGGAAGTTATCCCACAATTGATTTAGTAGCCATGCCATGTGCGTGTCGGCATGTTCTACCCCCGCATTACTAAGAACTGCCCTCCATTGTTTTGACATGAACCCTCGGAGGAACATGTGAGGAGAGATTCGATTTTGTGAATATATGGCCGGGGCCATTGATTGTTTTGTTGCTATCATGAATTCAGATTGGAAGGATCCTCTGCAATAGTTTGTGAATAAGTCGATGAATCTTGCCGGGAGCTTGCGCTCCCTCCCCTCTTGTTGGATTCATTGAGAGAGTCTGTTCGAATTTTGATAATATCGTTATCCGTGCAGCGACGTAGGAGGCGAAGGAAAGTTTCATCCTCCTCTCCACAGCACGAACAATTTGATGTTGTTGCCCCATGGTGTTTGTAATTATGCCCCACTGGGAGCCAATCAAACAGCATCTTACTAATTCGAAATAATTTTGCTCCCCTATGGCCCTTTCGAGCCTTGCCCATTACTTCCCAGTCAATCTCCTCCATTACGTCCTGTGATATCCCATGTCGGGTCTGAATATATTGGCATAGTGGATGTTCCGTAAGGCCCTTTGCTATTGCAGCATTAATATCTGCTGTGACCCATTTCGTTCCAATCTCCAGCATTGCCTTTGAGCCTGGAAGTGGGTTGAACTCCATGGTGGGTGCATCTGCCTCTAAACATTTGTTCACCAATTTGTCACAGTCAATGTTGTACTGTTCCTCCTCACGCAGCTTCCATTTGGTTTTATTTACGTTTGGGTCATCCATGTGTCCCTTTACATGAAAGAAAGTTACTATATGTGGCGTCTCCGCCACCATCGCCTTGATTGCCATTACTACATCCATGTCTGCTGATATTAGTTGTGCTGGTCGATGCACATCACCTGTCAATTTCTTAATGCCACCCAAACTATCACAGAATTGTGTGATCTGATGGGGGGATGCTGGCAAGTTCTCAATGGTATCCTTGAGTCCATGGTACATACCCTCCAACTCCCCTCGGAAGGAGTATGCTGCCGTGTTGAAATCAAGAACTAGTGACGCCTACCGATTGCCATCTTTTGTTTTCTCCTTGTTGGCCATGATCCATGCCACTGATGCCTTTCTGCGGCCAGTCTGAACTGACGAGTCACTTACTAGGATTATGTCTCTTGACTTGGTCTTAAGTGTGTGTTTGACCGAGATTGGTAATTTTATTGGTGTGGACTTCTGACGGTTATTCCCTTGGCTTTGAGTCCAGTACACCCCCTCTCTAGTTTTCGTAACTGGGACTGTTTGCGCGTTTTTTGGAAGACAATCCACCTCATCCCCTAGTTGAAAAAATCCACAAGTTGGTAGTTGGGTGCATTCCCACAATGCTTCATTTTGTCGGACAATAATTTGTTTCTCTGGACCAGGCAGGATGTATGCTTCATATTTTTGGTGTCTGTCTACTTCAAGCCATTTTCCCAGTGGCTTATGTAGGACATATGGGTTTTTCTTGTCCCTGGGTTGTGCCTGTGGGCTCAATGTAAGGTGGAGACACCGACGGAAAGTTGTCCAGTATTGAGGTGGAGGGCATTTGACATTTGGCCATTGTAGGCTTGACTCTGCCCTCCATGTTCCCCAGATGTGATCTGCTGGTATCTTGTCTCCTCGTGCTGATGTCAGATCAGCAGTAGTAATTACTCTCATCCACATGCGACATTCATTTGCTTGCCGGAGTTGATATGGCCTGATGTTTGAGTTACTTGCGAATTCCGCCATTAGAGCTGAATCTCCCTCTCGTTGCAGTTTTGGATTCCACTGGTCCTCACACCAGATGGACCCATCGAATGATGCTAGTGTGTCACGAATGTGCATAAGCCACCCCCCTTGGACATGTGGGCACCTGGTGTGAGGGTTCTCCAGCAATGGTTTGGTGAATCCCGAAACCATTTGTGCTGCCTGAAGCACTATTCAAGCGTCAGAGGCTGGGATTGTGTCCTGCCTTAGCGTGCGAATTAAATATGTGATTCCCACCTGTGCTTGTAGCACCTGAGCCCATGGGAATTCCATTCCCCCCATGTTCCTGGGGCCATATACTACTCTCCTGTCCATCTTTTGATGGATCACCAGCCGCGGTAGGAACGTTTCTGTTATTATGACATCCATCTTTTTTAATTGCTTTTTATTGAACTGAGATAAGTGGAATCCGTATCTGAGTTGAGGTATTAGATGCTTGAAAAGCATCGTGGTTGCTTCCTTAGATGTCATGTGCATCGATGTTGCAGAGCCACATGTGTGGCGGAGTATCCCAAACCTGTGCTTCATCTCGCTTTCTTGATTACCATCTGCAGTCAGGCAGTACCCTAGACCCTTGTTTGGTTCACTAGGGTTAAGTTGTTTGATTTCAGAAGGAGCTCCTTTCGAGTCTTGTAGTGACACTGAATATCTTGTGGAAGTATCAAGCTTCCAAACCCCTCATGAGTTTCCAGCCTAGAACTTGGAAAGCACACTTATGGAAAGCTGTTGTCTGACCTACCACGTCTTGGCAATCAGTCCATTGTTGGGCTGCTTTCTCTGAAGTTCTCACCACCGCATGAGATGTGAAAATGCCACACTGCATCGATGCTGCCCATGTGTCAGTGTCATCAACATACACATCGTTATTCTTTCTTATGGTTTCTTGACCTGTCACTGATCTAAGTTCAATCCCCGGATAAAGTGTTGAGTGAGCAGTCAAGATAGTGCTACTCAACAAGACCCATAAGGAAGCAACGTCTCCTTTCCCTTGGTATTCCCCCTGGAGCAGTGCTTCCAATGGGTCCTGTTTATATGAGGTGGCAGAGACCCCTAGTGCCGTCCTCACATGCCGAGTTAGGCCTTGCATCACCTTTCCTTGAGCTTTCAATACATTGACATCCATGCCAAATTTCCCCGCTACAATGTTCGATACTGAAGTATGCATTTGATCAAAACAAGCGGTTTGATCATTTGCAAAGAGGGCCACTGTGGCCCTCATGTATCGGCCATAGTCAAAGGTCATCATCTTGCGCAGTGCTGCATCGACTGATGTTCTCTTGTTTCGGCCTCCCCATTGCTCTTCGTGTAGCCCAGCAGTCTCAGCATTTTGCATAAGCCTTTTGGAGAAAAGTATTTTCAATGCCGTGTTAAAGTCCGCCTCAAGGAGGCCAATGATTCAAAGGAGATGGATTTTCCAAACTCCTGGCTTCTTCTCCAACATTACGTCAATGCTGACCTTCCACCTCTCATTGTCAAACCCATACATGAAGGGAAGGCTCAGCATGACTGACAGCCATTCAGCAAAGTCATCTTCTCTGGCTATACATTTCCAGATGGTGTAGTGAAGTCCCAATGGCGATGACGATGTTCTCTCATTCACTACCTTGAAGGCGGCCTGAAAAGCCTCAGGTGATATTTCTCCTCTAATGGGAGGCAGTACTGATTCCCTCCCCGTCTGTTGAACTGCCTTGAGCCACGCCTGAATTGCCTCATCCGTGCATTCATCTATATCAATGGTTCCCTTGAAAAGGTCATCTACCAGATCGTTTGCTCCATGATTCTTTTTTAGTTCTTCCATTATAGGATCATGACTATGGCTTGGCTCCACTGAGGCTTGCTGTAGATGTCTTTTGTTTCTCTGTTGAATGAGTCTTTCAATTTCTGCTGGTTCTATCACTTCCGTCCAGATTGTTCCAGGACAGTGCACCGCCATGAGATAGATGAAGTCCCCATCCTCTCTTATTTCTGCCTGGGTTGCATCCTCTGGAAGTACTTTGAGATAGTGGTGATTATAAAACTTCACTGGGTGGGTTGGTTTTAGCATTTGTTGTGGAGAGTATGGAGAGTGAGCTTCAAACACCCCACTGGCATAGTGATACAATTCTTGAGTTGACCGTGAGTAGTACCATTCCCCCACTGGCACCTCGATTTGATCTAGTCCTCCCCGTGCTCCTTTGATTGTCGTGGATATCTGTCTATGTATATTTCTCATCTCCGTCTGCTCGGCCATTTCTTTCATCTTCTTCTGCCAGTCTAGTTCCTCACTGGCTCGGGCTGCATCTTGGGCATTCTTTTCCAGCCATGCCACTCTTTCCGCAATTGCCTGTTTTTGAATCTCCCACAAATGTTGCCTTGCTTCCCGTACTTTGGTGTATGCTTGCTTGTGTGTCAACTTGTCATATTCTTCTGGCTTGATCCCCTTCTCTTCACCCAATGTTTTGATGTTTGCAGGAATTTTAGCCCTTCTGCACACTGCCGACTTTACCAACTTCCAGAATCTAAGTCTCTGGCCAGCGTCCATGAGTAATGGTGACCGTTGGTACCCAAATTTCTTTCGGACAACTCTCTTTCCTGTTGACAGTAGGGTATCTTGGATTTCCCTGTCTAAGTTATTATATGTTCGAACTAGTTCCGGCATTTTTCCCGTTTCTTTGAAAGCTCTAGCTAGATCAAGGACCCGCTCCTTAAATTTCTTCTCTGTAGCTAGCTTTCGAAAGTGTTCACAGAATTTCTCGCATTTGTCTGCTTGTGCCAAAATAAATTCCCTGGACAGGTTTGGTACAGGCCTGTTCATGATCCCTTGGAAGAGCTCTGCTTCATCGAAGTCCACATATAGCATGACATGATCAGAGACTAGTCCATCATGCAATCCCAATGTCCCAATTTTTGATATCGATGGGACTAGTGTTTGATCCACCAGGATAAAATCAATTCTCTTTGTGCCCCATGCGTATGTTGGTGCCAGCTTGCCTTCAAATTTCATGTGAAGAGGGTCCACTAAGTTTGCATTATCCATAAACGTTTTGAAGGTTTTTCCCCTCTTCATTCCCCAGTCATCATTTGCATCCATCATCACAATCGGGCGGTAGCCTTGCTCTCTTTTCTCCTGAATCAATTGGCTCATGTCATCTAATATTTTCTGGCGTGGGTCCAAGTCCGTCTCTCCCTCTTTCACCATTTCTGTGATCTGCTGCATGAATGCCGTTGTTTCCCCTACTGTGGCACCCTTTTGTTGACTGACCCTATAGGCTGTGATGATTAATACCCCCTCATCTCTGCTCCCCTTAAATGTGGCCCATGTGAAACGTCCCCATGGGTCAGAACCACTCTTTGTGATTCGGCCGGTGACTGGGCCTGTTGCTGCCAGCATTGTGCCCCCTGGCTGGTACTTGGCCTCATGGTCAAATGGAGCCGATGCAACAGACACTTGATTCAATCTGATGTGAACAGACAGCTGAGATTGGACTGTTTGTTGATTCTTGGCTGTCCATGGTATGTTGGTTTCTGTGAACCCTGCTACGTCTATTGCAAAGGGCCCTATCCTAGCAACTTCAGGAATAACCTGAAGATTTTCCCTTATACTGATCCCATTTATATTCTGAACTGCTAATCTGATTATGCCATCGGGCTTATCTTCCAGTGGATCTCCCGTTGGTTCAATACTTTCATTAAGTGGCTCTTGGTGAAGGCATTCGAGTAAGCTTTGCTGATTTAGTTTGACTTGTTTCTTCTTAGGGTTTGATCTCATTGGCTTGAAGTAGTGCTGGATTTGATTTGCCATCTTTTGACGTTTTGATTTCTTGCTTGGCTGAAAAGATTTGCACATTTTGTTAGTAGTATTTGATTTCTGCTCTCGTTAAGTTGTTGTTTCTTATTTGTTGATTTCTTCCTCTAGGCTATGACAATTGACTTTTTAGCCGTGATTCTTTGAATGCTTGTCCATTAGTACTGAAAGGAGGAAGAACTAACCAGATTGCAGCACTAACACTTGGAATAAAGATCCACAGTAAGATCGTATTAATTCCAAGCAAAGCACATCACGTTCATCTTCTTTCCCAATCGGCAAGCTTCCAGAACAATGACATCCAAAGCGCCTACTTA
>JALLOT010001650.1:0-14493 GCA_036939595.1 Thalassiosira livingstoniorum | reverse complement strand
CATTCCTCTGTAGTCAGTAACTCAAAACATACATTATCTTTAGCTACCTCATGTTCTCACACTATAGTGGATGAATGAACCATGCTTACACAACTCATGCAATCACCATGGTAATGGAATAATCCTGTTACTGTAATTGCAGTAGAAATGAATTGAACCACAGCTGTGGCAAATTCTCTTTACATTTTAGCTAGCAAGGCACCCAAAATCACAAGTATTGTACCGGGTGTCTTAGAAAAAATCATTACTGGTAGATCATCCATTTGTCATGATCCATGATTACGGTAGGATCTTGCAGTGAAAGGATTGTCATATTAATCTATTGAAACATTTATGCTTATCATTCAATTAAGTTGTGACCTGAAAGGGCAATGATCAATCAAATTAGTCAAAGGTGTTTTGGCTTTTTTGATTGCTAAGCTGGGTGTCACAGTCAGGAATATTTTTATATTTTCAAAAGATTTTGAAAAACTCTTTTGAAAAGACCTGCTTGTGAAAATCTTTACTGGCCATTCCCCTCTGCAAATCATGAATCATAATAAATAACTTCTAAGGAAGAATCTGAGAATGTGAGAAGTTATAATGTTTGGAAAAAAATTATTTTTAAAACGATAATAACCACCAAATAAGCATTTTGCTATACTTTTATTGATAACAAAATACTTATACTTGACAATCGAATCTTACTCTTTGCACGGTACAAGTAAGTAAGAATTAGAGTAGTATGTGGATTGGTGGAGAATTTATATACAAAAACATACCTTGGCATATGTGTGTAATAAATAATCAAGCAAGAAGAACAATGACACAGACAACATCTAATGCACCAACATGTTTTCTAATAGACATTGTTTTTACAATACAATCAAACCATAATAATACAGTCTTCCAGTTTAAAATTTTGTACAGCATCAAAACAAAGGCTATCACCATAACATATTTTACATAGGAAAAATATCAGGTAATAATCTATTCAAAACAATACAAAGCAATACTTATCATTTTTTCAAGTCTAATTTAAGAAAAATATGTAAATATTAGTCTTGGCTTAAGTAAAAGCAGAGTGGAGGGTGTGACTGCACAAAAACTGATGCTTACTGCTATACAAATAAGTGTAAAAATCATTCTAAAGGCTTCAGTCTTGTCCTTGTAGTACACAGATTGCAGTTGCATACAACAAATTTTGGGGTCCAAATATCACATTACTGGTCAACATCCAAATCCCAAGTATTTATGCTACATACAGTTTAGAAGCAAGGTCATCATCATACCTCCACAATGTCCACACTACCTATTCCCCATTCAAACACAAGACATCAGACCTGATGTGACACCTGCCACCTTCCATGGCTTAGCATGATAGCAAGACGAATTGACAAAGAAACATAAAATTTGAAATTTAAAAATAAGAATTTGAACTTGGATGCTTACAATGCTTACACCGACTCTTTCAACTGGCTTTGACATAAATTTCAGGGATAATTATGGTGATCCCTTTACACAAACATCACGAGACATGACGATGCAATCAATCCTTCACCATTCACTGAACAATCACTGTTGAATCACTGATTTATCCACCACACATCTCACACCATTTCAAACTTGCTCAGTCACCCAATACATCCCTCCACCAACACCTAACCAAACGTACTCCTCCCATACCTCAACTTCAACAAATCACAAATCTCCTCCAACTCCCCCAACGCCCGATCCAACTCCCCCCTCGTATGCCCCGCCGAAATACAAAACCTCGCCCTCGACATCAATATCGGCACCGCGGGAAATCCCACCACCACCACCGCCAATCCTCGTTTCAAGCACTCCCGTGAAAAGGCCGCAATTTTGGTGGGGTTGTAGAGCATGACGGGCATGATGGGGGAGTCGTAGTGTCCGAGGACGTGGAGGCCCATGTCGGTGAGGCGCATTCGGAAGTAGTTGGAGTTGTCGCGGAGGGAGGTGAGTTTTTGGAGTCCGGTGGTGGTTCCGTCTTGGCCGGTGATTACCTTTGGGATGGGAGATGGATTGGAGTAGTGTGGTGTGTTCGGTGAAGGGGGTGAAAGGTGTAAACAAAATGAAAAAATATGAAGCAGAGAAAATTCTATTCTAGACCAGTCCCCACTCCACAGTCCAATCTCAGTTTCTATTCTCTCACCTGAAAGCTCCGAATAATCTGCTGACACACCACCGGACTAATCGAATTGTGATACGCACTCCCCGCGCACTCCCCCCTCAAAAACTCAATCACCCCCTCCTCCCCCNGTTGAGTGAAAGGAATGAAAGGAGTGACATTGAGATAATCACGAAGCAGAGTAAAACCTATTCTAAACCACTCCACAGTCCAATCTCAGTTTCCCTCGTCTCACCTGAAAGCTCCTAATAATCTGCTGACACACCACCGGACTGATCGAATTGTGATACGCACTCCCCGCGCACTCCCCCCTCAAAAATTCAATCACCCCCTCCTCCCCCGCCACATACCCCCCCATCCCCCCAAAACTCTTGGTAAACGTCCCCATCAACAAATCCACCTCCCCCGGATCCACCCCGCAATACTCACAACACCCCCGCCCCGTCTCCCCCATCGCCCCAATGCTGTGCGCTTCGTCCAAATACACGTACGCTCCGTACGTCTTACACACCCGCACGATGTTCCTCAAATCGCAATACTCCCCCTCCATGGAATAAATCCCCTCCACCACCACCAAGATCTTATTCCACGGCCTCCTCGTCCTCGGCTGTCCGTACACGATCGCCTCTCGCAATATCCATTCCAAATCCCGATGGGAATTGTGACGAAAGGTCCGAATGCTCGCTCCGCTGGCCCGGGCCCCATTGACTATCGAAGTGTGGTTCAATTCGTCGCTCAAGATCAAATCGCCGCGGGAGGTGAGAGTGGGGAGGATGGTGGCATTGGTGTTGAAGCCCATGTTGAGGACGAGGGCGGAGGGTTTGTGGAGGAAGGTGGCGATGGTGTGTTCGAGTTGGGTGTGGAGGTGGGTGGTTCCGAGTTCGAGGCGGGGGGAGGAGAGGGAGGAGGGGAGGGGACGTTGGTATGGCGGATGCGGGTGCGATGGGTGCGATTGGTGTGACGGGTGAGATGGATCAGATGGGAGGAGGGTGGACATGACTCCCGCTTTGCACGTTTTGTCCAAATCGTCCGCAAAGCCCAGATAGTTGTAGGAGCCAAGATTGAGGCATTGGCGGGTGATTCTTCCATCCGATGTTTCAGAATAATGCAACCCTGATTTGTAAGACAAGGCCAATTGGCTCAGTTCCAATTGTTCTTTCTGTTCCTTCTCTTCCTCCTCTACCCTCTCTTCGATGCAACCATTGCATGGATCCACCCTTCCCAACACCGCCATAGTCTTATTCCCATCAAAACTCACCCGTTCCAACACCTGAATCGTAGCTCCCGGCCGACTGGCAATGGGACGATTGAAACAATCTTGGATGCGATGGTACAATCTCCGAGTGTAAAAGTTCTCCCACGATTTGAGGAGGGGTGCGTAGTGGATGGGATCGTCGGAGGGGTAATGGGGGGAGTGCGGTTGGTGGTTGCTTTGTTTTGTTTGCAGTTGTTTCAGTTGATTTTTTAACTTTGTAGCATTTGCGTCATCTGCATCGCCATTCGCGTGACCGGTGTTGCCAGTAACCCCAGCAGCTCGATTCTTGGACCGGAAATATCTCCCCTTGCGAAACAAATTGGCGCAAATGTCCCTCACGTGCCCCGTGATGATGAGCACGATGTAGCCCAGATAGGTGGTGATGGCGGCGAAGGTCGTGATCTCGGGGTGGTGCAGCTGCGGTGGCGGGAGTGGGGGGAGTGCGGAAGCACAGGCGGCGGTGGATGTTGTTGATGTCGTTGAGGTAGTTGTTGTGGTGGTTGCGGCGGGCGAGACGTGTTTATGGTAGACGTGCAGCATTTTATCCCGATATCGAAGGGCCTCCATTCGTTCGCGCACGTCGGCGTACGGGTCTTTGCCGGGAAGGGCGTATTGAAATGGAGGCGGTTCCATGGGCCGTGCCGCATTGCTGACTTTACTGGCATTGTGGACTTTGCTAGCATTGTTTACTTTGCTGACTTTACTGGCGACGTTGACAATGCTGGCATTGTTGACATTGCTGAAATGAGCAGCTTCGGAACCTGCCTGGGACCGTCCTCGCAACGAGCATGGGGTGGCATGGGTGGCATTGGCGGCATTGGCGACGCAATCGCCCGACGGTGGACTATGCTGACTGCGGTGGCAATGCTGACTCGACTCCACGGGACTCAACCTCCCGGACCCTACACCATGGCCCACCTCGCCTTCGTCTTCTTCCGAGGCACTGCTCCAGGTGGCGGACGGTGTGTCCCCGACGTCACCCGCATCCTCTAGGTCCCTTACATCCCCTACGTCCCCTACGTCTTCTGCGTCCGTCGCATCCTCTGCCATGGTCGGGGTGGTCGGTGTGGTCGGGGTGGGCGTCATCAACTCCATGCTGTCCCCACTCTCCCCGCTGTATCCGCTATCTGCACTCTCCGTCCTGCCTGTCCTACCAGTCGGGGTGGACAACGATGCGGTCAATGCCGTCAATGTCGTCAATGTTGTGGATGTCGTGGATGTTGTTGACGAAATGACCGAGGCTATGAGCGACGGGACGGTATTAGTAGTATCCGGGGTATCTTTCGTATCTTGACAATCTGACTCAGGATCTTGGCACAACGCTGATGCTAATGTCGGTACCGGTACTGTTGCTACTGGTTTCAATTCTTCGTTTTTAGTGCTGGTTTCTTCCTCGATTTCGGAGGATGTCATGGTGATGAGGAATTGGTTTCGGGTTTGTTGTCCATACCTTTTCTACTATGGTCTGTCTGAGAAGTTGGTTAGCTTTGTTCGTTGCATTCGCGTCCGTTCATCGTCGTTAGTTACTCAGTATTGTACCTGATTGTACACAATTTGTAAGAGTTAGTAGGTAAGTAAGGGTAAGTACTTAAGTACGTAGGTATTGTAATGTATGTACTTACTTACTTAGATACCTCTACTTACATACTCCTATGTAGAAGATAGTATGTACTCTACAATACAATACTTAAGTACTTACTATTGTGCTTATTATTACGCAATACAATATATGGTAGTACCATAGAACCGGTAGTACCATAATAATATTATACAAGAACCCGCCGCGCCCCAATCTGCCCCAATGCGAATGCTCAATGTCATTGCCAGATGGCAGCAAGACTCATGGATTACACTCTCTATTCATGATATTTTGTTCTACTTATCTATGTACCACTATTAAAATCATGTAAATTAAGTGATATTAAAGTTTTTTCGAACGGTTTCATTGGAGTGTGGTTTATTATGTGTCACAAAAACTCAACATGATTTTTTTCACGTGAATTGGTTTTCAAATTAAAACCATTCCAGATGAAAAAAATTTTCTAGCTGGATTCTTTTTTTCATTCAAGGTCAATCCAGTTCATTCTAGTTAATTCAGTTCGTTCCAGCTCATTCCAAAACCTAAAAATCATTCCAAAATATGAAAAAATCATCCCACCAAAAATTGAAAACCACTAAAACTTATCCACATATAAGTAAACTCTTTTCATTTGAAAATTATTTACTTACGGGGGGCCCTTTCGGTTTTTTGGAGATGATTTGAAACATGTGAAGATTTTCAAACAATTTCATTCAGTGGAATAATTTCAGAAGGTACACTTTTGTGAGAAAGCTAGAGGTAGGGCCCCCGTATGTAAAAATGGGCCTTTCATTTTTCTTTCCCCAAAAAGAAGGTAATCACTGGGGCAAGAGATACTGATATCTACCTTGATAATCTCTGACAAAAACTATGCCACCGTGGCAAAATCTTCCAGATTGACACATGTCAATCTAAGCAAAAGTCTTTGTCCAAAGAGATTGCCCATGCTAGCCATTGACTTTATTCCCAACGGAATGCTTTTGGTTTCTAATGTTACAACAACATCTCAACAATGATACCAATGGCGGCAAGTCTGTGGCAGAACGCATTCCTTAGGGGGCTAAAGTTAACACCAATTGTAGGCAATTTCTTTGGATGACATCCTTTTTTGAGATTTCCACATGCTAATCTGGAAGATCCATGTCATGGTCTAATAATTAGAGGTATTATTTATGGGTAATTACTAATGGTCACCATATGGATTCCTACTGTGGAATTGCTACACATTTTTGTTACCGAATGTGTAATATTTTTGTAATAATTGAAAAATAAGTTGGTCTCTTTTCCTTCAAACTTGTTACAAATTTAGAAAAAAAAACTAAATATTTTGAAAGAAAATATTTATAAGCAATATCATAATAAAATCACTGATTTTTTTAGCTTATTTTCAGAAAAAAAGGTGCAGTAAGACTACTATGGCATGGTCATTTCAAAAAAGTCTGCTCCCTCATGTGGTAATTTATAGCATATGGGGCTGGAGCCTCATATGGTGTAGAATGGATAAATTTTTGTTGTTGTAACCAATAAGTGTGCCTTATTTCCAGTCCCAGACCCCCAACCTGACCCCAACCAAGTGATTGCAACTCACCAAACCATTCATAAGAGCAATCATAACTATTTGTTTGTGGTGAAATTGCCATATTGACCCATGTTGCCTAACTCTAACTAGTCTAATTGCTACATGTCTAAACATACAAATTCTGCATGCAGCTGGTGCAATCAAGTTCCATCAGCCATCATCCCACATAGTAATTGTAGCAATAATGGCAATGTCAATTGCTTGTTGACGACACCATTTCTGATGACTTCAATTTCATAGTTATAGTAGTTTACAACTAGATCAAACCATTAAAATAGTCACCTGTTAACTATAATTAAAGAATTTCAATATTAGTTTTTGAACCTAGATTTACTTGAACAATGCAGCAGCCATCCCATGATGCCACCACAGTAGAAGCCAATGAATTGTTCTGGCAACTATGATTTATGAAAAACTGTTCCAAACCGTTGACACTGGCATTGACTAAACCAATTGATAAGTTATATCAATGATGATGGCATTGATGGTTTAGCAGTCACTTGCGACACAGGGCCCCAGTTAGCATTTTTCTCTGCCATGGTGGATCCAAAATTGTTTTTTGTCAACCTGATTGGATTCATAAAAAATAAAAGTTTGGACATGACAAAGAAGCTACACAAATATGGTACACTTCTACACAAAGATATCATTCAAAAATTCTAGATAGATATTATATAGTAAACATGAACACATGTAACTGATATGTAAATTTAAAAATTACACTGATTCTCTACACAACCAAGCTAGATAATTAAACACAAATAGATTGATATAGTGCAATATATACTACATCTACTCTTTAAAACATCAAACAATCTATACTATGGAAAATTGGTGCTATTCTACATGTTTTTCCAAGAATTGATAACAAAAAAAGCTGGCAAATAGATGGATATAGCACCGCATTGACTTTTTTGGATCTGATAGATAAATATGACTAAATGGTTTTTTTACATTGGAATCAATATTAGGATAATTATTTGGACATAGATTGATATATATATTTGTGATAAGGAATATTGTTTGGTGAGGGCAACACCACTAGCAGATACAAGGTATCAACATTGATTGACTCTGACGTGTTGGGATGCAATCTAACTCTACTAGTTTTTGAGCTCTTGATAAATATCTCACAGAATCAGTTTCTTATTGCATGAAGCTATTGTTTTTTTTTAGAATATTTTTCAAATATTCATAATCACATTAATCCAAGTCATAAGCCTTATAATCAATTCACAAATTCTAAAATCATCAATGACAAGCATGAACTGGATGGGTTATGCAATGTGTTTGAAAAGTTCCTGTGTGTGTGGGAATTTGTAGTACCCATGAGGTTGGAGGCACTTTTTTAGCAATATGTTTGCCAATGTGCCTGCTTATGGAAGTCTGTACCACCCATGGATGATATAGATCCACCAAAAACATTGTGATTTTTTGCATGCAAATTGTTGAGTTCCATGAATTTTGGTGGTTTTAATTCTATCAGCATTTCCATGTATTCATACTGCTTAAGTGGAATGTCCAAATAAATTGTTGTGATGTCCACAAACATGTATCTTTTATTTAGTGTTGATAAGATGCTTTTCCAAAGAATTTTTTATGTTGTGATGTCTGCAGTGCATGTTGTAAGCTTGTCTGGATAGTCAATGAGGTTTTTGCTTGACTGTAATGTGGACTCTGTTCAGATCATTCTTCTGCGGCATGTATTCTATGACAATTCTTGTGTATGTTACTGTTCTATCTGTTGGGATATCATTAATTCCATGCGCATCCATGAATTTTAATGCATTTGTTCCTTTAATTTTGTTGTATCCTTGTGCCAATTGTACTAATTTCTTCCACATTGCCTCCATCCACACATTTTTTGTCACAGGGTCACTGATAAGTTGTTTGTATTTTGTTATGGTTTCCTTTATGATGGGATGGACCACTCCATTTCATATGTTCTTGATATCAAATGGTGAGTTTAGGTCATTCATATTTTGTATGCACTCCTTGTGTTGTTGTATATTGAACAGTGCTTCTAATGACCTTGTTGCCATTTGATACAAGGCATCTTGTGTGGTGTTCATTGGTGTTTATGTGGTGATGAGTCTGGTGGAATGGCAAGGTAGTGGTTGGAGTGAATCAGGTTGAGATAGTGGGTCCTCCTGTGTTTTTGCTGGGATGTTGGATATCATTGGCATGTTATGCCATTTATTTTTCTTGTGCACAATAGGTGGAGAATCAACATGTTGGCATGATGTGGCATCAATGCTTGTTGATGGAATGATGTTCTGTGAAATATTTCTTGATTATTCTACCCTTGGTGGTGGCACATTTTCTTTGTTATTTGGTTGGTTCAACATTGGCAATGCAAAGTCTTTGAGTTGTGGTAGGATGGACAGCAAGTTGTCAGTATAGTTGAATATGTTGGTGAGTTCATTAAGTGCTTTCGTGTGTGATGGTGTAAGGCCAAAAGGGGCTATTTTATTCTTGGTTTTGATGGATGTTGTCAATTGATTTGCAGCTTCAATGATGGCATCAGGGGCAGAAATGCTAGGTTGTTTGCAGTGGGCTGGAAAAAATTTTGATGTTTCCCAATAGGTTTTCCTCTGGTCTCTGGGACATAGAGCCAATATGCCCTATAATTCCTTTTTGCTGGGCCAATGTACTAAGTTTTCTTGGAATGGGGGTCCCACGTTTTCTGGTGTTTGGATTTCAAATAGATTAAGGTCTTTTTACCTGGTGGTTCCAGTGGCATTTTGTTGAAGTTGAAAGGTCTGTTTAAGATTGCATATGTGGTCAGCTGTGCTGTGGATTTTTCTTGGTGTTTGTAGGGGGTTTAACATATCTTTGTCTTGTTCTAATACTTTGTCTCAAAGTTGCATGGGAAAAGATTTGTCAACCGTACTGAATCCTGCTACTAAATGGTTTTTGGCTGATTGTATAGCTCTTTCTGTTGCGTGAATGCTGTGTTCATTAACTTCTGTCAGCTGTAGTGTTGTTTTCTGGTTTGCTCTACAAATGTTTTAATGCCAATTCATCTAAGTGTGGCAGATCTGTCACACTTAGAAAATTTTTGCACTTTGAGCATGTTCCCATGGTGCTAGAGCTCTGGAAAGTGGCTCAATTGATTCAGCTTGATCTCTACTGCACTAGAAGCATATTTGGAAGTACCATCTGACCAGTGGTTGATTACTTATCTATTCATTTCCAAAATCACTACAAGAAGCTAGTAATTTATGCATAAGTCAATTTTATTGTACAGACTCAACATTTGAAAAATAATAAAAAAAAGAAAATATTCTCAAATCGGTCTTTTTAGCAAATCTTGCTTCTAAAACCCTTAAATTAAAACTTTTTCGTGGCAAAAGTGGAACACTGAGCCTCTGAGTGTGCCACTGAATTGGCACACATAGATGGATTTTATAGAGGGTTTTCTAATTGGCGTTAATGGTAACGGCTTTGGAACATTAATTGTCAAGTATATGCACTTGAGGATAATTTTTTTCTCATTTAAATATTTGTAACCACTTTTGAAGGCTTCTAACACTAACATTGATGCATTGTCTTATGATTTCACTGCTTGTAATAGGATAGCAATGGTGTTGTAGAAATACACAACAAACATGTATTGATGTCTGTCATAGATCTTGACTGGGAATCTACCTGACAAGTCTGAATATACTGTTCCTCTTGACTTCTCAACAAGCAGAGAAAAACAGAAAGCATTGTATGCTTCTTCAGGATGTATAGGTGGATTTATGTCCTCAGTGTCTTCTGTTGTGTCTGGTTGAACTTGCTTTGACCGTAGGTCTTTTCTTCTGTGATACATGTGACCCTTAACTGTGGCCTCAGATGGTGGTATGTATTTACTAACAGCTGGTGCTGTCAATCCTAGAAAGGTGAGAATTTGATCACTTTCAATTTTCAATGGCATTAATGAGTGTTGATTTAGGGGAAGAGAAGAGGTATTGATGAAAATATTAGATGATCTTGTATTGTGACTTGGTTTAATAGACTCTGTTGATTTCATTTGGTCTGAAGAGAGGTAGGTTTGTTTCCTCTTTGGGGCTCTATTGCAGTGGAACCAACCATAATACCATAGGTAAACACTTAGTTGCGTACATGATGATTCTGCCTTGATATAATATGAGACAACAATTTTCTATAATGGCAGTACAGCCTCCTTCAAAAAGTTTTTTTGATACTTATCAGTGATTTATTGCATAGATTAGGAAGGATATGTTCTGGTTGCTATGTCTGGAAATATCAATCATTTAAGATTGCTTTCATGGGTAGACCGTATGATGTCCCCATCAGATAAGGTGATTTCAAATAGATTGTTAGTTTCTCAGATGTTCTTGGCTGGGGCGTTGATGACCAGGAGGGAATGGCCTGTTGCTCCTGAGTCCAAAATGGCAAAATCTTTGGAATGGACACACATGTATGCTGAGTCAGTTGGTGAGAAAATATTTGCTATCTCATGTTGTTCAAACGTGGTTGGATGACTATTTACTATGGGGGTTGGAGTTAAAAATGTGGTTTTCCATAATTTTTCACCTTTAGAATTAACTCACAAGCTTAAACAACTATTATCTACCCCTACCAGTCAGTCTTGCCTGATATTCACTTTGTGCATGGTCTTGGTGATGTCTCCACACATATTCTCTTGGGTAGCATGATAGATGTGTCCCTGCATTGGTTGGGGTCATGTGGTTGAAGTATGCCATCCCTGATCATCACATCCATGCAACCTACAATAGGTTTAG
The DNA here is from genome assembly GCA_036939595.1 of Thalassiosira livingstoniorum. Taxonomy (NCBI): domain Eukaryota; phylum Bacillariophyta; class Thalassiosirophyceae; order Thalassiosirales; family Thalassiosiraceae; genus Thalassiosira; species Thalassiosira livingstoniorum. Next base: position 3,195 of record JALLOT010001650.1, on the reverse strand, counting down.
TTTGGGTATTATTTAAATGTGTTGGATCATGTTGAGTTTTGGGGTTGTTGTTGATTAGTCATTTTTGAGGGAGTTGTTGCTGGTTGCATGACATTTGTTGATAATTGCCATTTCCTCCCCAGCCACTGTATACTGTATCCTCTACCAAATTTTCCTCCACACCCCAAATTGTTCATGTCATATTCATGTCCATTACCACATCCATATCCATGTCCATGGTTTTGTTGATGTTCATACAGTGGGGCTTGAGGGGGTTGGTATTGGAATCCAGGTGGTGGTCTGTAGCTTTGTGCTTGGTGTAGTGGTTGGTAGTATGGCTGTTGTTGATGTGGGGGTGGTTGAGAATTGTAGGCATGATGAATGCTCAAAGGTGCTTTGTAGTAGGTGCTGTGTATGGAGATGGACTGAAGTTGGGCAGCAATGTTATTGATCTTCCCCTGCAATCAATTCACATTGGCCATGAGATTATTTGTTACTGTTGCATTGGTGTCAGCAAATTGTTGAAATGCCATGCTGTTGGCGGCATGTGCTTACAAAGTTGACCATATCCACATCATATTCCACAGAGTTTTTGTCTTCATTAGGGGCAATAGCATTGCCACCATATCCCGATTGACTGTCAGTTGTTGTTGTCTGGTGGCATTGCAAAACCTTTTTCTTTCCAAAATTTTTAAAGTTTTCCCATGCGCAATCAATTGGGTTTTCCTACCTCCATTTGTCATATGTCATAAATGCCAGACTTCAAGATTTGAATTTCACTGGCAGTGACAAGTTCTATGTCTTGCATTGGATGATGTGCAAAGATAGCAAACTCCTTTGCATCATCAATTTGGGAAAAAAATATTGGGGTTTGGGGAGGAGAGATCCCATGGATGATTCATTTGGTCTCTGTTGAATTGTGAGTCTAACGGACTGACTTCACCATAAGCTTCAATTAATTGGTCCCAGAGGTCAAAGAAGGACCAGACTGTTGCTCCTATAAAATTGCTTTCAAGTTCTTGCTTACTCTTCTAATAACATCTCAATGAGTACTGTGTTTAAATTTCTTTCATTTGCTGTTCCCATGTGACACCCCTGCCACTCTAGTTGTGCATGTGCATGTACATGTGCATGTTCATATTTATTTCATTCATTTGTGGATTATATTGTGGTACACAAAACAATGGGGCCAGGGAAATGGTTTGCATGTTTGAATAGTGGGCAAATACATTGGGCTTGAGGACAAGGAATAAGATGCCAAGGTGATGACAGTGTAAGAAGACTGCCTTCAGACAGCAACATATACATGCAGTCATTTTACCAATTTGTAGAGGGTGGGCTCACCATCAACTTTTTCAAGGTGTTGCACTGGAAATTCTACCTTCACGTTCATGTTCACTAAAGTGAGGGGGGCATAGACTCTGTTAGATCCACTCATGGTAGTTAGTGGCTGCAATATGTAGTGGTGGGTGTGACTGTTGTGACACTTCAGGTGATTTAATTTTCTTGTAGAAATTAGTTAGAGCTGCTGAGCTATCCTGCTAGGTTTGTAGTATAACTGTTTTGGTTAAAACATTCTAACTATTTTTTTGAGCTTATTAGGTGAGTAAAAATAGAGTTTGTACAAAACTTTGATCAATGGAAAATGGAAGTGGGCTAAAAAGTGAGATGCACAATGGGCACAAGCTGTGGCTTGTGAACAGCCCAAGACTGAAAATGAGCATAAGTAATTATGTTCATTCAGTCCTAAGCTGCACTTGCTGACAGTACTAGGTTACATGTGGGTATAGATGAATGGAGATGGGGCAAAGGGATTCTACCTGAGTAGACTTCCTTTGTTCCAACAGAGATTTACACTTGAAGTTCTTAAACCATTACTTTTTTGATAGCATTGTGTTTCATTATAGATCTAATATGCAGACTTGGTTTGTTAGTTCTTTTGTCATGATTTATTTGGAGTAAATTAATTTTTAGCTCTTCTGCTCCTCTTATTGGTATATTGTCATATAAGTTTCTTGAATTATCTACATGAAACTTATGGTGTCCTTTTTGTAATTTCACTTTAGTTATGTTTCATATTATTAAAAAGGTTTTGTTTTTGTTATTGTTCTTTATAGAAATTTTATCATTTTTATGTTGTTTTTTTGCATGGTAAATAATACAAAAATCCAACAATTTCTTTTTATCATTTTGCTTGAAATAATTTTATCTTCACAGTTGTAGGATTTTTGAATTTCCTTTTTTGTGGGTTTCCTATCAATCTCTTTGTTTTGTTTATTTGGTGTGCTCTCTATGGGATTCTTTTAGAGATTTCCTTCAAGAAATTAAGATTTACTTGCAAATTTAGAGTATGATCAAGGGTTTTTTTAATTTTTAGTATTTTTTGTAAATTTGTGTGGTCCATTTGTTCTACTAATGTACTTATTTTTAGTAACCTTATTCTTTTCAAGATATTTTTTGGCTCTTTGCTGCTTACAAATTTGACTTTGTTTTTTCTTCATTTAACTTTCTTGTTTTTCATTTTTTTTCTTTTTCTTTTTCTTTTTCTTTTTCTTTTTTTCATCATCTCACTTCTTTTCTTTTCTTTTCTTTTCTTTTCTTTTCTTTTCTTTTGAATATTGAATCTATCAGAGTAGAAATTAAATGTCCTTTGCAATCTCCTTACTTTTTGCTCTTATGAAGGTAAATCATATGCATATCTGTAGTTTTCTTTGGAGACACCTTGGAATTTATGTAATTTTTAGGGTTAAATGTGTTGGTTCCATCATATTATGAACCATTTACAGTCCCCTTTTGTGTCATATTGTAGGTACCTTTTATTCTGATTTCCATTGTTGGACTTATTTATATTCAAATGAGACTAATGGGATATTCAGCATGGTTACACAAAAAATGCATTTGCATATTTTCTATGGAGTTTGATATTGTGAAAATTTTTCAATGTTTTAAAAAATAATGTTTTTCCCTTTTAAATTACAACATTTTTTATATCATTTCTGTTGCATTTTTGGTACTTTTACCTGTTTGGTTGCATGATATTTATAATTTTAATCATGTTCTCTCTAGGTATTATTTTCATTCAATTTCACATTTTGTTCTCTTGTTATTTTTTATTAGTTTCTTTTATGGTTAATTGAAAGGTTCCATTGTAGATATCATTGTAGGCTCTCTTGTAGGCTCTTTTGTATGCTCTTTTGTAGGTTCTTTTGTGGGAAC
>JALLOT010001649.1:0-14478 GCA_036939595.1 Thalassiosira livingstoniorum | reverse complement strand
CCTACTGCTTAAACCATATCAAAACCTTTCAACACCTATTATTTATTTCCTCTAAAGTATGGACAATGTTTGTAATTTTTAAGATATTAGAGTTATGACTTTAAAGCAAGATTATGAATTAACCCATCAATATTAGTTCAAAAGTTGTTACAACCTGATTTACCCTGCACAAATGAACACCACCTCCAAGAGATCTAGAATGTAACCTTAGCTTTGATTGATTATATTCACCATTCAAATGAACTGACTTATTTTAAACTGTCCATTAATCCCCATTTAAATTTGTCTTCATAATATGCTGACAAAATATTTTAACATTATGAATAACTAGTAGTTTTGCTAGTAGTTTGGTCACTAAATGAGTACTACAAAAGGTCATCATGCAATCATAACTAATGAAATTCATGATCCAAGAATTTTTTGGCTACATTTCTTCATCAGAATGCTTCATAATCATAATATATTCAAAATGCTGTAAGAGTTATAGACCCAAATATTTTAATTGAAAATTTAGATTTTTTGTTTGGCACCTGATATTAAAAAATGATGAACCCTGAATCATAAGCAGAATTATTAAAATTTGGAAATAATTTGGAAATCCTCATCAAAATTTTGCACTTCCAGTTGTAGATTTTTCATTGCCCAAAAAGAAATATTTAAGAAATAAAGTTTTGATGTAACAAGAGTTTCTTCTTTTTGTGGTGAAAACAATATTAAATTATCAAAAATTAACATGTTAAAATTTCTTTGCCATGTTCTGCTATTTCTGCTGTTTTTGTCATTGCTGTCAGTTCTGACAATCCGGTTTTCTGCCATACTGTGCTATGTTCCACCATGTTCCAGCATTATTTTCCACTATTTTTGCCATATTCTGCCATGTTCAGCTATTCTCCTCCTTTCTTAAGTAAGTGGATATGTACAAGTATTAATAATGGTGAGGTACTTTTTAATATCAATATGGTGAACATAAATGTAAATACAATACTCCTTAGGTAGGGTACATACATTTGTATGGTACACACCTTTAGACCTACTATGAAGAAAAATATACTATACTACCAAAATATTTATCAATTAAAATGATTCATTTTCTTACTAATTTTCTACCTATTTTAATAAAAAATCTTAACATGATCAACAAAATGACAAATTTCAAACAAAACAAGTTATTTTTTGTCATTTTTTTCATGTTTTATTTTAGAGCAAATAGTTTTGCTAAAGATATAAAAATAAAAACTAATATTCTTTTGCTTTTTATGCAATTCATTCTATTTCTATGCCTGTTTCATGGTATAAAATTGTTCCAAAATCAAATTAGAACAAAATAAAATTTACAATTGAGCATGATAGAACATGACAGAACATGTTGGAAAATGATGGTGGAAAATACCAGAACATGGCAGAACATATCAGAAAACAGCAGAAATCAGTGGAAAACAGTAGAAATGGCCGAAATCAGTTGAAAATAAGAATGGAGAGAAAAATCTGCCATGATTAAAAAAAGTTATCATTTAAACTATCTTGTTAATTTTGAGAATTATATCTTGATTTCATTTTTAAAAGAAGAAACACCCAACAACAAAACTTTATTACTTAAATATTACTCTTTGTATGGTGAAAAATTTGCAATTGGATATGCAAAATTTTGCCAAGAATTGCCAAATCACAAATTTTAATAATTCTCATTATGTTTCTTCTTGAGTGTCAATAAATTATCATTTCATAATTCTACTCATTTTATTTATGTGTGATTTCTTACCATGTGGACCCATCCTTGTGGACCCACAAAATGTACTTAAAATTTTCTGTTTAGTCATCATTATTACTGTTTGATTTCAATTGTAAAATCCTCCTCTGCAATAATTGTCTTGAATTCAAACAAATCAAAGTAATAGTAGTACCTAGTATTGAAGAAGTGGAAGTAATCATTGAGTCATGGTAGTTCACCTACTTAACTAAGCAACTACAACATGTAGTACTTCTTCTGTCCCAATTTAAAAGACTATTTACTTCAAACAGCAGCATTAAGGACAATATTTGTCAGATAAAAATCTGATTATACAAATCACATTCTTTTCTTCAAGACCATTTTATTGATGTAAGTATGACACCCTGGGGGTGTCTCCATGGCATCATGGTCTAAATGGTTGTTAATAATGATGTGGCTACCACCATTAAATGGATACAACTTCTTCTTTCACAATGATGAAGTTGCCGTCACCACTCTCAATGCAACAGACAAATAGATTTGACCATTTTGGACATACCATGCTTTTGTTTTGGTTGGAAACAGTCAAAAACTTAGTTGTATTGGATGTCATTGTGTTGTGATGGCGGTGGCAACAGGTAGTCAATGATGGTGTTGTACTCAGTGGATACTTGACCAATCATCACCATTGAAGGCATAGAAACCATAGAGGATCTTTGAGGTCAATGGTGACATGTGGAGATTGTACATTATTGGTTGAAGTCCATTGTTTTTGATGCAGCTTCTGCCATGGTGGAGAAGTTTGTTTAGCTGCACCATGGTGGAAGAGGCATTGGCCATCATTAAGCACTGGCTGAAGCTTGAACCACTTGAACAACAGGAACTGGTAAAAAAATAGTCCTTTTTATGTGTGACATGATCGAATTTTAAGTGGTCATTTTTATGTCAGACAGAAGGAGTTTCTTTTAGTACTAGAAAGAGCTAAAAAGTAGTAAGTACAATACTCATTCTAATATTCACAAACACCAATGAAAATATTCATACATTAATATGAAAATATAAGTAGATATCATAGATAGAAATGAATATGTTGTACATACGTACGTATCTAACCCAAATTGAGGTACGTAGTATGTGCAATCCAGTTAAAAAAATACTACTCCTACCTACCTTACAGTAATGAGAGGAGGTTACATCATACAGTACTAAAATACCCCGCATAGTACCATACAGATAGATTACAATACACAAGTACTAATAATATTCTCTCTCTAGATACCTAATAACTACTCGTAATTTCTACGTGGGTTGGTACTATACGCATCTATCTCCAAGTATGTATATATATTATTAATTGTAATACCGTACGTGCGTTCAATACTTAGTAGTAGGAGTAGATAGATCTGTTGTTGTGACCTTATCTAAGTACTACAATGGAGTACCTACTTACTTACGACGTTGCGAACTACTACTACTTACTACATATCGAATGTGCGTGATCGCTCGAGCAATGCATTATTATTTCCTCGTGATCAGTCCGGTCGTCCGGCCGTCCGTTCTGGTCCTTCCGCCGAGCACAGCCAACCTCATTCAGCAAGCCAGCCAGGCAGCATTCACAACAAGCAACACTTTCAAATTAGGAATAACTCCTCACTCTAGAGTCGACACCTTTAAAATTTATCCACACCAAGTTTCACAATTTTTCGGACACGATGACGATGGCGACTATCGACAACAACGACGAGATCACGGAAATGATGGAGAGCCCCCGCAAAAGGAGTCGCGGCAAAAACGGGTGAGCAAGATTGAGGGGACGGATGTTGATGATGTCATCTTACCTTATGATCTATGAGTTGTCTAGCTAGTCCCAGTCCGATATTGTATCGGGCCAATGTCCCAGGCAGGGCAAGAAATGGCAATTTTCATCGCGGAAATAGTTTTGTGGCGAAAAACAAGGAAGACGCAACAGACTCAAGTCACTACAACATTGTGGCTTCGCGATTGTACCTAAAGCTCTCCCATTATCATTATTATTTGTAATATACAATGCTGATGAGTACTAAGGTGCATAACCAGCTGACAGTGGTGGCGGCGGCGCCGCTTCGGCTTCCGCCGTGTCAATCACAACCGCATGCATAACGTGGCACTATCGTCCTGTCGCATCACCTTTGTGGTATTGTAGTTTGCGTCATGTCACGAGTTTTTTTCAAACCAGTTTTCTTGGTTTCATTGGACCTTTTGTGTCTACACAGAAGCAAGAAGAAAGGCATAATAATATTTTTATCTGCGCCCCTTGTCACACACACATGGCCTATGTACGTACTAGTATGTACGACACATACCTGTACCTGTACTTGGTTTCGTACCTGTACAATTGAAATTCCGTTGTGGTTCGCGCCATATTTTTTCACTTTATTCTCGTTGTTGTTCGTTGTCCCTCCGATTTATTTCGTTTGGATAGATGGCGAGCATCGTCAAACATGTTCGTTGCATGTAAATTTGATTGAATGCTATGTTGTTTTGCTTGCTGCTCGTGCCCTTGCTTGTGGCACAATAACTGCCTATGGTACCTATGGTAGTACCTTATGTTGTCATCACCTGATCTGAGCTGAACCCAGAGCCATAAATACCTACATACAATACCCGGCCTTTTCCTTCATCTTCAGGAAGAGTTTCAAGTTGAAACTGTTGTTGGGTTTCATTTTTCAAAGTTAAAATCCTCCATTTTCGTGGAGAATATGAATATTCCGTGTGAATTGCTTCTTCCGTTAGCTACACATCCCTAACTCAAACAATATCGACCTCTGTTATTCTTGTGCGAATCACTATCATATCTTGTCGGCCGGTCTTCTTCCTATTCAAAATGCTGGGTGGTATTGGTGGACTTCATCGCCGCAGATCTAGGGACAGTGGCATTCTTCAGATCTCAGACAACAGGACCAAGTCATTGTTGAGAGAAAGAGATGCACAGATAGCAGCTCTGCAGAAAGAAGTTTTGGCATTGCGAAATGAAATTTCAAATCGGAGCAAAGAGCACTCGGCATCTCAAAGAGTGGCCAATCGGCAGTTGACTCCCTATGGATCTAACATTAGAGTCTCTATNCAAAGAGGCGACAAGTACGTTGTTCCTTTGCAGTTTTTCCGATTATCGGCGAACTGTTGTTCGGATTGAGATTATTCTAACTCTTTTGATGTTTCTATAATCTCACACGTCATATTCAGGTCATCGAAGAGCGTGCAAGAATGGGAAGAAACGCATCCATTGCAACTGCGAAAGTATTGAATTCGCTTCCCGACGAAGAAGCGACCAATGCGCCTAAGCAGAATTTAATCAACCGTATTCTTGAAATGTTTGAAAAGCCAGGTGACCATACAGAATACATGAGTTCAGAACAATTTGCAAAAGATGTGCTAAAGTTAAATAAGAAAGTTCGAACCATTCTCGAAAATGAACCTCGGTGTGTTTTCTTGCAGAGCCCAGCATACGTCTTTGGTGACATACATGGAAATTTGGAAGATTTACATTTCTTTGCCGATAATGTGTGGAATTTGGGGATGTCACTGACAGCAGGAAACTTTGTTTTCCTTGGGGATTACGTTGATCGCGGAAAATCATGTCTTGAGTGCGTTGCTTATTTGTTCGCAATGAAACTTATGCTTCCACAAAAGGTGTTCCTTCTTCGTGGCAACCACGAGACTCGTGATGTTAATGGTTGGGAAGAGCATTATGGGGAGCGATCATTCATCTATCAATGCAGGGCCAGATTTGGAGATGAATTAGGTTATCGTGTTTGGGAGTCAACAAACAGTACCTTTGATCGATTGCCTTTGGCGGCAGTCATTGACCAGGATATTTTTTGTGTCCATGGGGGTATTCCTCGGCCCATATCTGATGAATCAGTTGAAGGAGGTAGGATTAGGGACATATGCAATGTTCCTAGTGTTGCGGGTATTAATCCACCGTATCAGCATGAGCCTGAGGATTATCAGCAGGTGGCGAGTGATTGCATATGGTCTGACCCAGCGTCTGAAGACCAAGAAAATAATAGTGTCGACCCTAGCACTGGCTATGGAGATAGTCTTCGGGGAGGGGGTGCTATTTGCTTCGGACACAAAGCAGTCACAGATTTCCTTCAGCAACAAGGTTACTCGTATATCATGCGAGCGCATGAAGCCCACGCGGAAGGAGTAGCTGTCTCGAAAGGAGCTCGTGTTTTTACTGTAAGTGTAATATTGTTGGGACTTGTCACATCCACCTTTATCTGGCTTTCGGTTTGTAACACAACCATGATTTCTTTTTTTGTTAAAATAAGGTGTTCTCTACATCCCAAGATCACAACCAAGGAAATAATGCAATGGCAGGCTGTATCTTGATTGATTTTGAAAAAATGCAGGTGATAAATCGCAGCCCAGCGTACAGAAATCAATATGTTCATCGCCGCGACTCAGTCAGCATCTCCATGCTGAGCGAGGCAGAGATTGCAGAAAGGGTAAAGCTTGGACTTATCACCTCCGATCCATCTAATGTAGACGCGGAAGACATAGAAGAAGAGGAGGAGGAGGAATGGGAAAACTTTGATGAGGTGGAAGATGATCTAAACACCAGTCGAGATGATGCAGATAGCTCCTTCGACGATGAAGAAGAATACATTCTTGACGATAGACGTAAATCCTCTGTCGAACCAGCCAATACAACAGCTAGTCCTCCAGGGAGCTCTCATGATAATCATATTTGGTCCTTGGATGGAGTGTCGACAGAGGACTTGCCTTGTAAGAAAATTGATTTTTCCAGTGTGGATTCATCTAGAAGAAAGAAGAGAGATATTCGCAGCAGATTCTCCTCGATCACCGAAGTAGAAGAAGGCGAGGATGAAGAGAGCACTGTAAATGGCGAAGAGGATGAAAATATGGAGCCTTCTGATGTTGACGATTCGGACGAATCACGTTGATCATGGGCTTGTTGATTTTCTTCATGACAATGAGACAATCTAATCTCAATTTGCTCTCGTTTTAGTTGGAATGGCTTTCGCCTATTTTCAATTGCAGCATGCACGCAATAACAACTTAGAGTTGTCAACGAACGCTAATAATAAAAACACGTTTTAAGATGATTAATATTTTCGTACCAGCACCGAAAATATCACACAGAAGATAAGCACAAAGCAGAACAAAAAATATTACTCTACCACATATGCAATAATGAGTATGCAGTGAAGAAGCTGGCAACATTTGACATTGGATGTTGCCCTTTGTCTAAATAGATAGTGGCATGATCGAAGTACAAACTAGTAGCCATGAAATCACATGAACATAACAAATAATTTTATGTTTATTTCACATATGTTTTCTTGGCATATGTTGAGACACTATTGAATGTTGAACACAATGTTTTGTAAACATTTTGGGTATTCTGCATGCAGGGATATTTTTTTACTACTAGTTTAGACTTAATTTCATACTAGATTAGATTAGATTTCTTACTCAATTTACTAGGCAGAGGTCCCGATGCAACGGAGCATGCTTTCTTGCAGTCATTGGCAATGAGAACCTTTGTAGCATAGCCATATGTGGCTCCATTTTGATAAAACCGGTCATGTCAGCTTACTTCCATGTGGTGAAAGGCAGCAAAGACTTTGTCTGATCGTGTAAGTCCAGGCGGATCCAAATTGGATGAAATGCGATTGTGGCCATGGGTAGACATGCCGCAGTTGGTCGAGGCGGTGGAAGACAGCCCCCTCAAGCTCTCATCAAAAAGTGACTCATCAGAGGATGAGTAGCCTGAGGATGATTCTTCCAGTGAAGAAGAATCAGGCATCTAGTTGGGGAGGGACGGGGGTAAATAGAAAATCGAAAATGAAGCAAAAAATTTTAGCGGCAGCACCTAGTAACTTAAGTAATGGAAAGTAGTAAAATCAAAATATGACAGTCATCCCACAACCACTACACTCACTTGTAGAACTCCTTATCTACTTTCTAGTGGTGCAACATTTGCTTGCATTGGCCTATGGGAAACATGTTGAGCCGGCGGTTTTCGGCTATCATGCCATGGTGCTCGCTGCGTGATGTGAAAAAAATTAGGTAAGCTCAAGGTAATTTCAAACTCTGGGGTTATTTCTACTAGATAGACTCTACAAATCCTACTTTGATTAGCTGCTATTGCCAGAAATTTAGGATTGCATGGTATCTCTTTTATAAACTCGAGAGAAAAGGAGAAGACCAGACCGTCATTTTTCTAAGAAAAGCAGCTATAGTACAACCCGTTGGCTTCTGCCTTCCATGCCAAAGTGCTAGTAGATAATTGACATTTCCAACACTCAGAACTTTTCTGACAATGACCAATTTAGGGCTTCATTTATGGATCTACTGCATCGTGAGTTTCAAGTTGCCATCGGCATGCCATGCTCCAATTGCTACCTATCGCTACACCCGATTGAATGCACTTGCTTGTTCGATGATGCTTCAACTGTTTTTTTTTTGAATTTGAGTATCGCCCCTCATGTTACATTAGAAACCTGAACTAATTGATGATTTCTAATTATTGATACAGGAGATTAGATTGCAAGACTGAGTAAATAAAGTTTTACTTTACTCATAATTGTTAGACTGTACTGATTAAAGACAAGTCAAAAAATATTAATTGTAGTGTTAATGAATAGAGGAACAACAATTATAGTGCATGGATGGTGGCAAATCACCATTGTTGGCATCACCTTCAAAAATGGCTGCGTGGTCAGGTGGGATTTTTGAAAGTGGTGTGGTTCCACTGACGAATAAAAGACACCAAACCAGTCACGTGTCACATATAGATGACAACGACAGTATCCAGCAGTTTTTTAAATAGACCATGGTGTTGAGTGCTGACTCTGTTCCTGACAGCATCAAATCAACATTGTTGGAAGTTTTAGCAAGCCAGCTTCCATGCTAACAGCATGGAGTGACCACCGATGGAGCATTTTTTGAAATTAACTTGGGCCTTGATGAGGTGGTCTAGTTTTCTGTCATGTGTCAAACACTAAAACATAGATCTGCGCTCATAATAAAGATTTAGAGTTACTGCAAAACATCTCAACTCAACAGGTATGAGTCCCTTGTGGACTTGGGCTGGCAGCGGCACTGCCAAGGCACCATTGTCCGCCTATGCCATTCCCATGACCCGAGTCACTTCCTCTCCCATCGGAGCAACCCCATTGTGTTGGTGGCTCATCGGCATCCAGCAGGGCTCTTGCCATCAGACAGGCCATTGCCAACATTGTCGTAACACTTTGCTGTACCCATCACCATTCCTCTCTCTATTCCACCCCCACAATACCACCATGAGCCCCACACCTTGTGCATCATCATGTTATCTCTCTCTTTCTCCGTCAATTGGCCCCAAGGCCACACCGATTTGCCCCTATGTGGCTTCCACTTTCATCATTCAACAAAATAACATCATTTGACCACTGTCAAACCCTTTATTATTGGCCCATTGCAACTGGGCTTGTCCGTGCTCTAACTCGGCACACGAATAAGTCCGTTTTTGTTTCTTTTTGCTCTATTTTTTTGCGGGTTATCCAACAATCATTTTATTACCTATGGGGGACACAATGATCACTATTATTATTTGGCTAGGCAACATTATTACTTTCCCTCCCTCCGATCATGAAACAGATTGAAAAAATATGGGGGGCCAACTTTAAACTATGGGGGGCATTCAGCATAGTTGCCATTGGGCACCATCGCAACGAGATATCTCTCCTTCTGACAATTTCCCTTTCAACAAATTTATTCGCAATTTGGTGGTTATTGCGATGGTGCTCCGACCATTGCTCTCCCTGCATTGGCAAACATGGTGGGTGATGAGGTGGTCTAGTCATCTGTCCTGTGTCAAACACTAAAACGTAGACTAAGCTCATAATAAAGTTTTAGAGTTACTGGAAAACATCTTGACTCAACAGGTCTGTCCATGCATAGTTTCACATTAGATTACTTGATAATCTGGGCCATAATCGCTCATCAAAGTATGATTTTGGCGATATTTAGAGTAATAACACCAGATCAGAGTTCAAGGGGTGCAGTATTTACATAAGTATTTACCGTAATAAAATGTGAGTTAATGACCACGGTGAATAACTGACTTTAATTTTTATTTCAGCGAAAATATTCGCTCAACATCGCTCCCACGCAATTTTTGCTTGCTTTGAACGGTGAGTAACAGACTTAATTATTTTGCGATCTTTTAGCGACTATCAGCGAAAGGACATTGGTGGTCAATTATTAACCGTTTGTTACGGTAGTAGAATACCATATTGTATCTAGCATATGCAATGACGTAAAAAAAAATGACTTTCGGTTTACAATCAATGGCAAGGTATTGCCGATCGTATGACATCGTCGAACTCATACTATGCCTCGCCTTTGCTGTATTTGGGGCTCGATTCCCATACCTTTGGCAGCCAAGCGATCGACTGGGCGTCCCATATCAAGCAGTAACTTTTTCCGACCCCCCCACCAGTGCAACCGAGGATGAAGGCAATGCAAATGAGGAAGGATCCAGTGCAGTTGACACATCGATCCAAAACAAAAGCGTGCAATTCATGCTGGACTTGACGTTCGACCGTACTTCTGATGGAGAAAAAGTATCTACTGCAGGCTTAGCCATGTTAGGGATTGTGCTGCCTTTGGTTTTCCAATGTTTTCTGTTTGCAATCGCCTCTTGGTGGAAGGGCAAGGTCGAACGAAGGAGACACAATGCAGAGGAATGTGAAACAAGTCAACATTTCAAAGAATCCGTGGAAGACGTAATGGATGGCTTGAAAGGATGTGAGAACAACGAAACGATTTTGTCGCCAGAACCTACAATCTCTACGCAGTCGCCAACAAAAGCCAGCGCAGTAGCTGCGTCAGAAATATCGCATGAAAGTGCATCCTTGACAGTTAAAAAGCAATGCGACAAAATCATCGATACCAACTACTTTATTGATGCATCGTTACAACAAAAAGATTGCGTTCAATTCATTCACAAAACAATATGCACTTATGCCACCACAATGGGCATGTCACTTTTGTTCGTTGAGTCCACAAAACGATACGTAGGATACATGCGGCCAAACTTTTATCAATATTGCAGCCCATCATATAATGACGATGCCAGTGCATTGGTCTGCAATGAGGATGAAAGTGGAGATTACGACATGGAACGATACCAGTCGTTTCCATCCGGTCATGCTTCTGTCGCATATTCGGGCATGACTCTGTTGTCACTATTTTTTTGCCGCTTTTTTGGTTTTTCGTCGTTGCAAAAACTGCGACAGAAGAATGATGGAAAATATTTTCTCATGTCTTCAAATCATCGCCGTCTGAGAAGACTCCTTTGCTTTATTTCAGTATTCTTATGTCAGTCATTGGCATTGTGGATTGCCATATCACGGGTGGCAGACCAAGAACACCACCCAGTAGATGTTGTGGGTGGAGCCTTGTTTGGTGCTGGTTGCGCATACTTTTTAGATGGACTGTGGGAAGATGGTTGAATATTCAATTATCCCATATTTACGCATTTGGTGAGGTCCATTTTGCTCTCATGTCTGAGCGAGTGAAAGATGTGGTCCACGTCGCATGTCAGTAGTCAGCAAATGAGATTACAAACCATCAATGATCGTCACTCTTTTTCGGTTTCTTGTTTGGTATTGTACTAGGGTACCATACCTTCTGTTTGGAGGTTGAATCATGCAATTAACACACATACCCACTGGCTACGTTTATATTTCGAAGCTGGAATATCTCGTCAGCAAGTTGTTGTGGGTGGTTGACGGCCAATGCTATGGTGCATGTGTCAATTTCATCAAAAAGACGCATAATTTATGCTTAGCTGCAGAATGCTAGCAAATGAATTAGTTTATTCCCTATCTCATCTATTAAAGTTCTATTAGTTTTCCTGTTAAGCATTTTTATTTGATGTGGCCCATCATCATTAGATAATTGTAAATTTATTCTTGTTCTCTCAATTCAAGCCAGGTTTGAAAAATCAAAATGGGAGTACAATACTCTTTTTTGCCTTTGAGGACTTCATCCCCAATTTTGAAGTTGAAAAATTCATGTTGTAGGCATTACTTTATATTTTTGAACTGAGCTCATGGAGAACATTAATAAGTATGGGTTTATTTGTATCAGAAGCACTGAAACAGAAAAAAAGGGAATGTGTGGACCAAATATGGCTCGGGTATCCCTGTGGCAAGTCTCAAATCTCAAATTGGCTCATAGCATGTCAAACTATGACTGTCTAAACCAGTGACACCCCAAGACAATTGTCAAATACAATGGTAATGGGAGCCTGGTACCTCTATTAACAATGGGTCTCTGGACTGATTGGTTGTTGTATTGGAGATTATGCTCATTCATCTCATCCTACTGCTACCATCATCTTGGCAAAGACCCTTTAATGATAGCACCAATTGCTGGTGGGATCTTGAGTAGAGCCTGTGTGGCAGGATGAACAGGACACAGATCATGGTGGTTACTTCCCTTCTAGAGTGTGCTTGGTAGTTGGAGTGTGGGGAGCAGAGCTTACATCTGATCATGATTCATTTCATGCTAACCTCTCAGGGACCCATCCTATTAGAGTGGCATTAATATGGGAGATAATAGAGAAGACACTGTCATTGTGGCTGTCCAAACCTAGTGATCTTTCTTCTGCCTTTCATGAACTCAAGTTAGTAATTGGTAAATGAATTATTTGGTGAGGCGTGTCTTGGTCTGGGTGCTGGCAAAAAATCTTTTTCTGTCAGCAGAACTTGGGAGAATCGAGGAGAGAGTGCCACAATGGCTCTTAGTACTGACTTGTTAAGAAGTCTACGGGACAATCATCAGAGAAATGACCTGACATACTGGTTTGACTGGAACCTTGGATAATAGTAGTTGTGTGCCCTATGTGCCCTCTCTTTGTAGGTGTAGGATGCAGGAGGAGGACTTTTCCCCAACCCCTGATATGATACCACATGGTTGGAAAAAGGCACTTCACAAGGGATATTGATGCATTAGATAATGCTAGTTTGACAATTGCCAATATTATGATTGGTGTAGTTATTAAACAATGTGTACTGACAACTATTTGTAAGAAGAGTGATTCTATCTATTGCCCATGTCCATTGGTATCAATTTAAAGTTTTTTTGTACCAATAAAGTTTGATTATTGAAAAATATCTATTATTGAATATTGCCCATTACTGTTTTATGTTTCTGGAACATATCTTAATACAATAATCAATATAAAAGAAATCACCAGGAAAAAAATGTTTCTGAACTGACATCCAAAAATTCAAAGATACTCTTTGCATTTTCATCAACATAGCCTCAACATGGAAATTTTACTTCAAGTTTAAGTACCAAATATGAGATTAGTGTGAGATCTTCCATCAAACTACTATGTCATTAATATATCAATCTGGAAAGATAATCAAAAGTATCTTTCTTTTTGGCAAAAATCATGTGAATACTTCCTCTTTGCATTAACTTACAATCCTTTATTTATGCTGGTATACTTTACATGATAAATTCATAGAATTGCTAAAAAGAATTAATTCAACATGTGTTCCAACAAAGGAAGTATAATGGTACCAAAAAGGGATAATGAATTTTAGCCACCAATATTATTTGATACACTAGAAAATTCCTATATCATTCTCTTAGTTCCATTGAAAACATGTTATTTCAAGAGGGAGTATATTTGTTTGTGCCAAGAAAAATGCATGCATCATTCAATTATTCCATATACATCATTTCCTTGCGTGGTAGGTAGGTATGAGTACATAATGACTTCATGGGAGTTGTCAACAGATTCATTTTGCATACATAAGTACAATGCTCTATTTGCTAAGTTGTTGTAGTAAAGTACTAAAATGGATTTTTAACTTTTATGTACTACAATCAATTATTTTGAACTGACAAAGGTAGTAAAAACATTGTCATTCCCATTAAGTATTTACTTAATTTTGAGTTTTGCTTTGCACCAGTTTGTGTCACTTTCTTCTTCTATAATGAATTCTTCATGAAAGACTTTGGAAGGAAAACCACCCAGGTTTGTTGGTTGAAGAGAGGATTATGGTAGTGGTGGTAATAAAGAATTTGTGGATGCAACAGATGCAAGACAATTTGAGCTAAAGAGCAATTTTGACCATATAAATTCATGGTTTGGAAAGTAATGCCAGTGAATACAACAAATGTTATTGGTGTTGGTGAGAGTGTTCTTTGGTGGCCTGACAGTAAAGATGGAAAGCAGGTTGTAGCACCATCCAATGTTTCAAGTGGTGCCATAACACTGGAAACACAAGTGAAGTTGGATAAGTAGGGCTCCAGCACTGATTGTAACAATTGGTTCACTTCCAAGACCTACAACATTGAACTGTATGATGAATGATTGTAATGATAGAAGCCTCAATTACAATGTTGTAGGATATTCCAACAACCCCAGTGTTATCATAACCTGTTGATCATTCACAAAATTCACCTTAATTTTCTAGTGGAATTTTGATCCCCTCCTGGGTTAAAATACTTCCCAGTGCTACATGATTTTTTGGTCATGCAATTCTTTTAAACCATGGATTCCATTGCAAATTTGATCCCAATGGAAAGAAGTTGACATTATTTTTTCTAACATCTTGGATAAGATCAATTTTGTGAATGGTTTTGCTTCTGTCAATCAGAAAAAACTTGAAATGATGACAGTTGTTGCAAGAGAGTAGTGTCCTAAGCTTCTAATTAGCATGGACTAAAAGAAAAGAATTCAATTCAATTGT
>JALLOT010001648.1:0-14476 GCA_036939595.1 Thalassiosira livingstoniorum | reverse complement strand
AACAGACTGGTTTTCTACGAACGAAAAGGTAGGGGCCGTGAGTACATAATATTATAATAGGAGTAATATTACTCCTATGATGTACTTAGTAGGGAGTACCTGAAAGTACTTAAGTAGTTAGTAGTAGTAGTATGTACGAGTGGTTCAATACAATAAAATAAATCAATACTAACTACTCCTACTATAATCTTCCTTCCGGCCTCTTGGCACTTGGCATGCTGGTGGCATATGTTTTTGAATTTCAAAGCTAATTACGCAGCAACTGCAAACTTCAAGGGGTTATTTAGTTGGCACTGGCTCCGTGCCAATAAAATAAAATGGCAACTATTGTTTTTGATGGAAAGACTTTCCAATGTAGTAAGCATTCAAAAAAATTGAATTCATGCAATAAGACTGTACTAATTTTGGGAGGGAACTTGGTACAAGGCTATTTAATTTGGAATTTTTTCATGATTGTTCAGTGTGGAATGACTTTCTAGGGAAAAATGGCAAGATCATGCAATAATAATTTTCATCTTGGGAGGTGTTTAGACACAAAGAATGTTCAGTCTGAGAGATTTTGATTTTTTGTTTGGTAAGGCTATTTAGACACAATAATAATTTGTGAGGTTTGTTTAGGATTATTCAATGTGGGGGGGGGCTTTCTAGGTAAAAATAATTTGTGAGAGTTCATGCAATAATACTTTTCATTTTAGGAGGGACTTTGATAAAGGATATTCAAACTGGATGACTTCCTGAAGATTAATTTGTGTGAAAGGACTTTTAGACACAAAAATAATTAATTGTGAAGTCATGCAATGATTCTTCTTTCATTTTATTTGGAAGGCTTTTTCAAGATTATCCTTTTTTGATAAGAATATTTAATTTGGAAGGTTTCTAGTGATTATTTGGTGTGAGAGGGTTTTCTAGTGGGAAAAATTTAAGTTTGTGCAATGAAGGTTATTTTGTAATTGCTCCATTTTTTGGATTGAGCTACACATTAAATTGTGGTATTGTCATTATTTTTAATGATATTAGTATTATGCTGAATAATGAAACAGTGGCACTATGTTGTTAAAATGACAGATTTTTGATTTTTAGGTAGAAGATTATCAAAAATAGAAGGTTCTCAAACTATTCATTTCAATGAATAATAATCTACTTGATTTTGGGAGGGCATTTGGTACAAGACTATTTATTATAGAAGTTTGTTTGAAGATTACTCACTGTGGTGGGGCTTTCTAAAAAAAAATAATTTTTTAGTTTGTACAAAAAATACATTTCAACTTGGGAAGGATTTTGATAAAAGATTATTCAATTGGGAAGACTGTTTGAAGTTTATCCTATGTCAAAGTTCTTTTTAGACACAATAAAAATTTGGGAGTTTTTTAAGATTTTTCATTGTGGGAAGGCTTTCTAGAAAATAATAACATGTGATCCTTCCTGAAATAGCACTTTCCATTTTGAGAGGATTTTTCATACAAGAATAATCAATCTGGAAGAACTTTTAAGACTAGTCTGTGTGGGAGGGTTTTTAAGGCACAATAATAAGCTGCTAGGTCATGAAATGATACTTTTTCAATATTTGGAAGGATCTTTATACAAGAAAATTTCATTTGAAAGGCTTTTTGAGGGTTATTCAGTGAGGGAGGACTTTATAGAGAAACAAATATTCCTATAGTATTATAGATTATTCAGTTTGGAGGGAATTTCTAGAAAGAATAAGACAGAGGTACAACTTTCAATTGTTGATTGGGAACAAATACATACATTTTCATTATCAGATATCAAACTCTCTAGTTTGCAATAATTTGGATGGAAGGCAGTGCATATTGTTTAAGAGGTACTACTTTAGGTAGGTGGATGAGTAGGTACTTATCAATTATTATAAGTACTCTATTATCATCATGCGTGTGCTTTGATTTGTTTAGTGCACTACTCTTAGTATTGTGACATTTAGTAGAATGCAGATGGTGGCAAATCCTGGGTGCCAAAATATATTCCTGGAGGTGTGAGTGGAGGTTCTGCCTCTTTTGGTGTTGTGTGTGCTGCAAAACTTTGAACTTTGTCTTGTGGCTGAATTGGCATCTTGCATATGTTTTGACAATGCTAATGTGGTAGCAAGGCCTAGTTGTTGTAAAATGTATTCACAAAGAGCTTGACAGCAATAACACCAACCACAAAAGAATCCATTCTTTGTTTACTGTCATTGGATGCTGGCTGAAGTTACAATGTCTGTTGGGGTTGGAAATTGATTGAGTTTAGAGTGCATTGAAGCTGCATATGGCCTGTTTGAGGGGAATGAGATTGGGCACAGTAGTGATGAGTTCAAAATAAAAGTTGTTGGAAAAGCTGGCCCTATTGGCCATGTTGGTCAATGGCAATGGGGATAAGAACCATATTGTTTCTTAGACAGTCCCAATGATTTTATCACCTTTTAAGGAGATGTGGTTATATTGATCTGTTGCACCCTTGGCTGTGAGCGCTCCCTTCTTAACTTCTTGTGAATTGTTCTAGTAGCTCTAGGAGTACTTAGGAGCATCCATCTAATAATAACACAAGCTGATAATTGGTTTAATACTCCTTAGTACCTACTTACAACATAGGAGTAATACTTTGAAGTAGGTAGATATTATCTATCACTCATACATGATTGTGATATGAATAGTGGATGTACAGACAAGCACTGCAAACATTTCTGTAGTACCTAGTTAAATCCCAATCAAGGTCATATCATCCTAGGATAACACAAAACATACTGAGGCTGAGGTGGACCATTGTAGTTAGTTTGCATAAATAAATTTACAAGGTAAATCTCTAGTTAAATTAAAAGGATTCCAGAAATCCTGATTACCTGTGTGAAACATTTAATTTTTGGTGGTGCCATCATCATGAGAAAATGTATTTGTGTAGGCTTGATGCAGTTGATGAAGTTAGAAATCAATAATGAATGGTGACTTTGTTGAGATGTATGTGTGCTAAAAAAAGAGAAAAAAGAAAATATATCAAAATTTAAAATAATCTAATTTTTATGCTTTAAGTACTAGAACTAGTATACTTCTATAGTACTGGTGTCTATCCATCCCTTGTTCTGAACGACTTCAGGATTTGGAGCAGAGGAAGCACATGAGCAAATGCACAGCATGGTAATGAGCAGTGTATGGGATGATGTATCTCGTGTATCACTTTTTCCCTTCTGCATATTGAACAACCCACAACCCACAGCACACAAACAGCCAATTGACACACCATGAAGTGACCAAGCAGCTTTTTAAATTGATATTAATGACTTTATTGTTTTCTTTGGATTCAATGCTATATCAGTTTTTATTTCCATCATTTTGTTGATTGTTGTGTCACTAAACACTTCTTCCATTTCATTGGAGGTGGAGTTACACAAATTATGCAGGTGGCAGATAGTACCATCACAAGTAATAACTCAAAATATTTGGCAAAGGTGGTGAAAGATTACTTTTTTCAGTACCATGATTTTTCCAACTTCAGACTGGCAGCATTTGGTGGTTGCCTGCCTGAAATAATAATGATGGTATGTATTTATGTAATTCTAAATGCCATCTAGCAAGACACATGATATGCATGTACTTAATTACCAAATTTCTATTTTCTAAGTAACATCAACTAAAGCTGAAAAAAAATCTAAAGGTTCTAATCAAACTCTCATATTTAAGCTGTCTTAACATAAAAACTAGTGATTGAATGGCATATAACCATACATAATCAATAGTTTGGATGTCTCAGCTGTCATGTTTGTCAACACAGATTGAAATTATCTTAGAAAAAACATTTAGTTATAGCCTGTTTTGCAAATTATCAAAAAATAGAATAAAATTTTGTGTAGCCAGCTGGTTTTATAGGGCTTTGGTATAAAAATTTCAAAATAGTTTCACCTTTACATAATCCATATCCATTGAGTAAATTTTTAAGCTATTTTTTATAATTTTATTCATAATAATACTCTTAACATCTTAAGCACAATAAAGGATTATGAAATTCTATGTACATACAATTGTTTTTGATTTCATGCTTACATTGAATTATAAATTTTTCATTTAAATTAATTTCAAAAATAAAGATTCATATGAGTTGGTATATACATCCACACGAGTCACTTGTGAACAAACATCCTTCCCATTTCAATCTTTTTCTAAAAATTGCTACCAATTTTTCTTCATTATTGTTTTTCTATCTATCAAGCAGCTAAGTTTCTCATTGATTATGATAATATTATTTTTACCAGTCTGTCATAAGTAGAAAGTATTGGGTGAAACTCCTGACAAATAGTGAGCTTTCCACCCCTCAGCACTTCTTAGAAGAAAGGTGGATTGTTTGCTGTGACACCTTATTTAATGAGTCAATGCAAGTCACTTTTCATGCAGATGTCTCCGTTTTCTTGATAGCTGCTTGTCATGAAATAACAAAAAAATGTGGATCATCTGTTTCCATGTTATTTGTGTTAATAATGCAACCAATGGTTGCACAGGAGCATAGTGCAAAATCAGGTTTTGACCTCATAAATTTTGGTAGTTGGTAGATGAGATCAATAAAAAGGTTTTGAAATGTCTAGTTTGATTGTATTTTGGAGAAATTTAGATCTACATGCTTCTGAGACTGGTCATATTCTCAGTCTTTTGAGAATCATAAAACTTAATGGTGTCATTAAGGATTTTTTAGGTTATTTTAGGATCATTTTAAAATGGTTGGTGGTACTACAGCAAGAACCTGATTTGTTATCTCAGGTGGTTCCAAAACTCATTTAGACCATTCCCCTACTGAGATAAAGAAACATTCATATCTGGGCTCTTGTCACTATTCTGATCCCTATCCCTACCTTCTCAACAATGAACTAATATTCAGAATGCTCCCAGTCAGTCATATTTGATGCAACAAGCCTAATGGATGATAGGATAGGCTTCTCATTGATCTGTTTTTGAACATATTAATGAAATTCTTAATTTTTTCCCACAGCAACAAAAGGAAGGCATTGGCCTTTGAAGTTTTCTGGTAGTAATTATTTTAAAATCCAACTAGCATCAAAAAATGTGAAATAACTTGTGTTGCAACAGATGCTTATGCATGATACATGTGTGCACTGGCAAATACTGCATATGTCTTAAAAAGGATGTTACTAATTCCTATGATACAGGCAGAATCCAATTTCTTGTCTGTAGCCACATTCATGTTGCATATGCCCACAAACCCTCACCCTCAGAACAATTGACCTGTTTCATTACCAACTGTGTCATTCTGGTTCTGTTGGCAAGCAATGGCTCACTAACTAATGTCACTCTAACATTATATCAGGAAATCAACTACAGTTGAGTTGCTTTTTTGGATTTTCTCCTTTTAAATCAAAACGGTACATGTTAATATGGCAAATCCTGTATTTTGAAAAACATTGGCTGTATTGACTTTGAAGGTAGTTGATTGTACAGTTTATTATTTTTGGCTGAAAATAAACCTTCAAACTCCATCAACTCACTGACAATTCCAGATAGGAACATCAAGAAACTCAACTGATAGATTCCTCTTACACATTGAAGAAGTATTTCAGCCAATGGCCATGTCTGTGTGTCCACCATACTGATTGATGCTGTAAGTGTTTTTAGAGCTCATAGTATTTACAACTACAACCTATTTATATCAATATCATGGTCTAGGAATAAGAAAAAATAACAACCTTATAGGGTACACTTATGGTCTTTTCATGCCATCAAAAAACTCAACTTGTGTGATATCTGACACCAAAACTCTGAGTTAAATGCCTTTATTTTTTCACAATGTACAAATGGTTGACTGTTTTAGAGAATTTTGAGCCCAGGTCACAACAAAATATACAATTGGATGTACCAATGAATGTGCAGGTAATTGAATTCTTGCCCTGTAGTGTAATTTAGATGAGACTTAGCTTCTGTGTTTTACCTTTTATCATCCACTGAATTTTTTTACTATTATTTTATCATTCTTGATAAGTGGTACACATTTAATTTCTTTCTTAATTCACATTATTGTAATCTGTAGAATCAAAAGAATACAATACATCCATGCATAGGTACTGACACTTAGGTATGCTCTATTACAAGCATGTACAAAACCAAGCAAAGATCACCATAAATTTTAAAGTTGCTGATTGGGTGTATTATTGCATTCATATATCAAAAAATGTTGTATATTGATGATTCATGTGATTTATTTTGAAGCACTGAAGTTTACACATATATATTTACTCGTTGCTAAGAAAAAATTTTCAGGGAGAAATCCAAAACTCAAAAAGAAACCAAGAAATTAAAAAAATCAAGCACTCAATCAAAAAAATTGCTAGAAAAACCAAATCAATTATTCTTGCCTGTAAAATGACATTAATATATTAAACATCTAAATCAATTATATTTTTTTGTAAAAATGTATCCATATTGTCTTTAGAAGTCTTGAATATGGATTAGTGCTATTTCATTTGAATTTATCTTTGAATAAATAAGGATAAAATACAATCCTTTCTCTTTTTGAAAATTCTCTTGAAGACAAAAATCAACACAAAATGAATAGATAATTTCAAGTCAATGATTAGAGCTTGCCTTTACATTAAATATAATTGTCACTGGTTGGTGTACTTTGGATCAAGTTATGGTGACAACTTTTATGAATATAGAATTCAAATCACACATTATTTGACATCAAAAAATTAATTAATTGCCTTAATCAAATGTAAAATGAATTTTTTCTTATGTATTTAATCAGAAAATTACTTTAATATATGTTACATTGATTTATGACCTGTTTTTGTACATAAGAGCCAAATAAAGATTTCAGGAAAAAATAACAAAGTACATAATGGCTAAATTTTCATATTCATTTTATTGTATTATTATTTCAAAACATATTTTTGTCTTAAGAATCCTATACAAAGAGAGGTTGGAGACTAAAACCAAATTTGGATAAATGTCATCTTGAGCAGGACACAAACAAAATTTTTGCAAGTATCAGAATAATTTTTTTTCAATTCATGTCACATTATATTGTAGACAACACAAAAAATATAATAATATTTGAGGTATATTTTGAATGTTTATATATCACATATGTAAACGTAAAATAGATGTATGATGCATTAATATAGGCATGTATTGACATCCACACTATATTCATTATATATGTGCATGAAATAAGTCTTGGAAAGTTACATCACATAAGAGCCAAGATTATTTTCCCGATCATGAGTTTTATGATTATCAGCTCAATTAGAAATTTTTTGATTAGCATCATGAGTACAATTCAGTATTCTGTCTTTGATTAATATTCTCATAAAATCATATTAGAACATTTTTTTTCAAAGATGATGCATTCTTGGGGAAATGGTTTTTGTTTCCTCATACTTTAACTAAAGATAATAGATAAACAATCTATCTCATGAGTGGTAAAAATTGCTTTTGTGTAGAAGTGATGTACAATCATTTAGAATTGTACTATAGTACCTCTATTTAAAACCATTCAAGCAATTTGAATTTTCAGTTGCTAATTTGGAAAATAAAGGCAAAATAAGGGTTTTTCACCTGCTGAATAAATGAAACCATCATAATCACACTTAACAGTAATAAATGGTTATTTTGAACAAAAAAGAACCATAGCCATCAATTGTCCAAAATTGTTAACAACTCAAAATAACACCATCAAATAACCAGCCATAATCATTTTCTAACAAAAAAATATCCAAAATCATTTCATTCAAAAATTTTATTAGAGAGGTTGTATCTTAATGTAGGAATTAGTATGTTTCCACAGAATATTGTAGTTGATGTCACTACATAGATTACTACATTACATAGAATACCATAAAAAGAGACTTTGAATAAAGTTTTTGCTTGCAACTGCCCACCACCACCAGCAATGAAGATTAATATCTATTACCATGGCACTTACTAAAGTTGCCCCCCCCTCAAGCCCAGCAGAAACATGCCATGTCTGTACAAAGACAGTGACAGGTGGCTTTTGGACACTCTACTCTTCAAAACAAATGTGGATAATTGTAAATTCTGACAATGGACAAAAAGACAGTACTGTATTTCATTGTCAATCTTAACAAACAGCATGTCTAAATGTGTTTTTGGCAAGATTGCAAACATTGCTTTGTTTGTTTCTATTTTTCAAGCACTTATATTTGGTTTTCAATATTATATAGTTTGGCTTTCACTCTTTCAATTATAGTTTAGCATAATAAATTGAAAGAAATCATTGGTGCAATGGATAAATAGGGAACTTGAGTTGGCACAAGCAAAAAACAGTGGAGTAGGAAAATACACACATGAGGAGGGTGTGGGTAATCAATGGAAGGGAAGGGTCTATAATTTGGTCTTGTAGGCCTGATTTCTATATTTTTGAAATCATCTTCACAGCATTTTTGTTTTTTTCAATTGCAGGTTGAAATGATAAATTGAATTATAGCATTGGTGTGGTGTATGAATAGAGAATTTGGTATGGCACAGGCCAAAGATGGCAGATCAGAAAAACACATTTATTGGGGGATGTGGGTGATTAATAGAAGGGGATAGACTACACCATTGGCTTTGCATATCTGAGCTCTGCAATTTTGAAATCCATTTCACAACATTTTGTTCGCATCATGGTTTTCCATGTCATAACTGATGTTCAATTCTGCTGCTACCAACATCCTCTTGGCAGAAGTATACCAGCAGTGTTTCAAACCCAGGATTTGAGGAAACACTACATGAAGGGGCAAGTGCTAAGTTGTAGCCCAATTGAAAGAGGTTTTCCAACATAATGTAAACTTTACCTTTTCATTCATGCATTTGAATACTAATCATCTTACTTTTTCTCTCTTGTCAGATGAGAAAAATAACAACCCACCACTTCTGTAATCAATATCAATTGAATTAAGAAGAGATTTATTGGTTGGTTTGAATGCATCAGCAGCATATTGAACTAAGAAATAAAAGTGACCATCACACACTAATGTATTTGACCATAGGATATCTTTGGTTGGATATTTTTTGTAGAATTGAGAGTCAGGAGACTTTGCAGATGCTGACTTCCCATGTTCTATATCTTGTTCAAGGGGTCCACAGTTTATGTCAAGTCCACACAAGAATTTGCCACTGCAGATAAAGCATTTTTTGTTGGTGTTCCAGTAAAGGTATGCCCCTTCATGAGTTGGAACCTCAATGCCTACAACAAAATTATTTTCATTCAAAATTGATAATTTTTTGTCCTCTTTGACACATGCAACATCCTGCACAACATGGTCAAATAGAGTCATGCATACCACTACAATGGTGAAAGTTTTTTCTGTTTACTTCATATTCCAATTGTTTTGCTTTTGGACACTCTTAATTCTATTCCTCAAGTGGTTCTCAAGCCTGTGTTTTAGAGCTGGTACAGTGTATTTGATCTCAATTCCCATCAACTTTCTATTGGAGTCTACAACAGAAGAAATAAGTGATATCCCTTCACTATTAGAAAGGAGATTGAATGAATTGATTTTGTCTTTGTCTGTGAGATCAACATAGGTGAGTTTTTTCTTGGTGTCAAGAGATTACTGAATAATTGTTTGTTTCTTGACCAGCTCTTTCATCTCTTTCTCTAATACTCTACTGTTGTGTTGAATATAAAATATAATAGCATGCTTTAATGAAATTGTTCATGCTATTTTCAGCACCTTCAACTGTACCCCTGTTTTTTGGATTTGGTCTGTTAGAGTTGGATCCAGGTGAGAGATGATCTTTATATACTATAGAACGTGTGTAGCAATGGATTTGAAAATTTACTAAAATTCAACAATGAAAAATTTTTGTCTTCTGGTTATTTTGCATCATTGACTTTCTTTAATGATTCTTCAATGGAGTTGAAGGTATTTTGTAAGTTGTCAATTTCTTCATGTACAGTTTTAGCTTTGGCATTGATATGATCTTGTATGTTCTGCATTCTTTGCTGATTTTGCCATGGATGAGAAGAACATTTTCTTTGATGGCATTTTTTGTGGCTAATATCATTGTCTTGTTTAACTATGCTCTTACAAAAATTGTAATCTGGTCTAATGTTGATTGAATTGTAGAAATCTTTTTGGGAGCTTCTCCAGTTTCACACACAAGTCAATAGATTTCAGCAAAATTATTGTTGGCAAGATCCATACTTTTGCATCAAACTTTTTTTCACAAGTTGCAAGAATCTAGGACATGACCAGGTAAGTGTGTTTATGCAAATCTAACATTCTAGCAACAATGAATTTGTCAGCAATGGCTTAAAGTGGACAACTTTTTGTGATATTAATTGAAATTCCTGAAAAAAATGCCAATGATTTTCCGTTTTGAGGCTTGAAACTGACGTTCTTATGTTGATATGACTTGGTTTCTTTCCATTTTTCTTCATAGGAGCTAGCTGTTGCAGCAAATCTTTAACATTGTAGGTCCTTGACATAAAATGTTTGATGCATGCAAAGACTTTTTGTAAGTTAGCTGCTTGTTCTTGCAATGATCTTTGTTGGTTGCACTTATTCTTGCTAATGTTCAATTCTTCCCATGTTGCAGTTGAATTGCAATTGCTATTGAATCCAGAAATGTCACCATTGAGCCACAATGAAATGGTAAGATCATCTAGTGGTCAAAGAAATGGACTGATGTCATGACTGTCAAAATACTTGTGACAACTTTCAACAAATAAAATCATAATTCTTTTGTTGTATTTGTTCTGTTGTCTTTGATTATTTTCTTCTCCTCCCTGCCTGAAAAGTACATGCCCTTCAGCCCTTCATCTGTATCATTATTTGTAGTGCTAACACTAACACTTTTACTGCCCACAAATAAACCTGGCACAGTAAACCACATGAATTCATCAAAAGTGGTGCAACACATAGAGCTGCACAACTAGTCACTTTGCGTCTGAGTCTAATTTCACTTTGATGTTTGTGTTTCTTGTGATGATAAACAAAATTTATGCCATTGTTGCTCAATCCAGACAATATCAAAGACCAATGTGTATCTTCAGAGCCATCTCCTTCATAGTTTCAGATGTTTGTATCATCTGTAGACATTATATACTGTGGTTTAGGGTGACAACAGGAGCATTGCTGTTTGATGTGCTAACTTTGTGGAGGAAGCATCCTACTCCAAGCAGTAAGGGTTGCAATTCTTTCAGCATGGGAGCATTGATTTGCTTGATAACATGGAAATTATTATATGCAATGATGGCAAGGAACAATATTGAAGCTCTTAGAGACATTAATACAATGATCTGACCTTCATTCCTTGCAATTGATGTATTATTGATGTGCATGTCGTGGTGGCTGACTATGAACATCATGTAATTACAAATAATCAAATTTCTGATATTGACGGAAAAAGAAATATGTACAAAACCTTGAGCTCTAATTTTTTCTGTTGCTTCACAATTTATGCTTTCACTTTCACGTTGTCATGTGCCACTTTTCTATTAGGGAAGTTTTTGGCAAAGTATGTGATGAAAGCCTGAGCACCATCATTTGAGAGAAGATGTGGCTTCCCATGCATTGCTCATGACATATCAGGTATGACTTCTCCCATTGCACATGTTTGTATCAACCTGTAAATGGCAGCATCCTTATAACAAACCATTTTTTTTGCAATCATTAACTTGACAATGTTGTGCCTCTTTGTCCTTTTGTGCTGCAATAGATTGTTGAAAATTCTCACACACTTGGGTTTTGTGTAAAAAGTTTCATTCTCTGGATAAGGTAGGGATGATAGCATCATGTTTGCCTTTGTTGGCAACAGCCTTTTAACTAACTTTGCTACCTTTGATTTCTTTTGAGAGAGAGGTAGGTTTTCCTATTTGGAAAACATGACTGTTGGCTAACTGGAGGAGCGGCCTATTTTTGAATTATTCTGAGCAATTAATTCTTTTTTCTTTTTCTTTCTTCCCAATTGTGTGAATAAAATGTACTGGCTATAGGGGCCAAGGTGATGGCAGAATTAAGAGTAGGTTTAGTGGCAGTTGGATAAAAGGAGCAATGAAATTCTTCAAATTGTTCCAAATATCATTCACAGCATGTTTGGTGATCTCTGTCATGCAGTCTTGTAGCCTACCAGAGATGCAATAACAATAAAGGGCAATATCAGCCTTGAGTACCTTGTCTTTGTTAGTTTTTCCAGTGTGTTTTTATTGGATTTGACTGAACCATTTCAAATAGACTTGACAAGGCTATAGCAGCTATTTGCTTTGTTTTGATTACTTGCTTAAGAACTCATGGTCATGGCAATGCATACATTCTGATGTTCATTAGCATTGATTATAGGTAAGTCTGATTGAATTTCATCATACTTGTGTTGTTTTGATATTCAAAAAATGTTAGCAGAATGAACAATGAGATTGCTTCAATGTTTTTGCTGCTTCAATAATCTCAGCACAACCAAGTATTATTTAATAGATTACTACTGATTGTAACTACTTATTTTTCAAATCTCTCCATCATGGTGAATGTTTTTTGGTTCATGATTGATTCACATCATTTTCTTCTGGGGATAATAGCAATGCCTTTGGAACAATCATCACAAGATGAACATATAATAAAAAGCATGTGTCCAACATAATTCTTTGCTGTTTGGTTTGATGAGCTGTCATAAATCATATCAATTTGGTGCTGACGTCACAAATGTGTTATAGCTATGCATATGTATTTATTATCATTTTTTTAGACACAGAAAGTATCTTGGCATGTTTGAACATTTTTGTGTGGGATGTTGATGAGTAGCTAAAATTGAGCTTTTGAAAGATTTTTGAATGTTATTTTTGTAGCTTTTTTATCTCTCATATTCTTTATTTTCAATTATCATTATTTTCATGTGGTAGCTTGGAATTTTCAGTTAGGTTATTTCACAGTTATTTTGAGCAATAAACCCTAAAAAACTTTGTCTATTTTAATTATTTTTTATTTGTTTCTACCTGATTTCTAGTATCACTTGCTTATCAGTGGCTTTCAAAGGTCATGACAAGCTACATGGATGGATGGAATGAAATCAAAGACGTTGGAAAATAAAGAAAATTTCTTGTGTCAAGGTGCTCATGTGTGTGCAAAAAGCCACAAAAAATAATCAATAACTAATACCTAATAACCATTCAATAACCATGTGTTGGGGTCAACTGCACTAAATAATTAAACAATAACTAACCACATGACATATATAAGAAGGGATAACAAATCACTAACCAACTGTGAAAAAAGTATATAGGTGCAAATCCCTGGGCACAATAGCTGCCATTTATTCCATTGCCTCTACAAATTTAGTGGGCAAGTTATTTCATTATTTTTACAGCTTCATCACTTTCTCCATTACCATTGTAAATAGCACAATTAGAAAGATTAGAAAACATAGATTTTTAGGTCTAATTTGTAAATTTTATTGCTTCAATAGTAGGGGTTGCATCTGATGGGTTATGGATGGACATGTCTTATATGATATATCTATATCATGTCCATCTTTTTCAATGTCAATTGGATATTTGTAGCTAAACTTCCCCTTAAACTGAATCTATAGAAAATTGGAGGCTTGAAAGAATGAAAGAAATATCAGGTGACTTGACATTTTTTTGCCAATGGTATCATTACATTTGATATGGTAAGGTGGCAAAGGAACCCAAGAAGTCACTCTGGATACTGTGTTGTTGATAACATTAGGGAAAACATTGCTTCCCTTAGGTTGGCTTCTCTTTTGATCTTGTTTAGAGACAGCATGTTGGCAACATTATTTTTTTTGAATGAATTTAATTTCTGATAATTTACAAATGGTTCCAGCTTCATGGTCACTGGTTCAATTTAAAGAACAGTGCCAATACATACAACTTCAACATTATCCATTGCCATTATTTCCCCACTTCAGCCATTTCTCTTAAGCTATCATTCTCTGATAAATCATCCACTGACAACACATTTAGCAGCTTAAAGTTACATGGTTCATTACTCACATCTTCTTGGAAAATTGGTTTTTGAAATAATGACAAGTATGCTTGATAATTATACTGTTTTGAAAAAACTCATGAAATAGACCATTTGTACTTGACACTTTACTTTTCAGCAAAGAAAAGGATTCATGAATCACTTTTTAACATTTTATTTGATAGAAAAATGAATTACAATGAGATCAGTGAATAACAACATCAATAGGAAGTAAAACATGATAGATGGCAGATTTAATAAGTAATTGAGAGCAAGAGGTTGCATGGAGCCTTTTCAAAAAAAGCAGAAAATGAATGGTTGAAAGTGATGCATGTTGGCAAGACATAGAGCTGTTTGATTTCACATTTCCCTCATTGTTTTGGGCATTGTTTGTATGTAGGTTCAGATCCCTTCATGGATTAGCACTGAAGATCAATGTAGAGAGATTCTTCATGTCAAATGAAAGAATTAAAGAGGATAAAATGTCATGAAGCCAGAATGAATAGTAAACATGGGGGAGGAGAGAAATGAAACAAATAAAATGGAGATCGGAAGAGCGTC
>JALLOT010001647.1:0-14488 GCA_036939595.1 Thalassiosira livingstoniorum | reverse complement strand
CTTTGTCCATGTAGAATGATGATTCATCAGATCTGTCAAATGACTCAATCAATTCAATTGCCTTAGATGACAGTCATTCTGATAATTAAACTGACAATATCAGCATTGCTGAGTCCCATATCTCCATTGGCGACATTGAGGAAGAATCCAAAGGAACTTCAATGCCAAGTCTGCAAGACTTTGTTCTGGAACTCAAAAGGTTCAAACAATCACAGATGTTTCAAGTGCAAAAAAAACATTCAACAACAAAAATAGCTGTTACTGCTTCTATTTCAAGATCTGTTCATTTCAACGAACACAGATTTCTGGTTTCTGATCACTTAACCAGAAACCATCCAATTCCAATTCACAGCAACGTTTACAGAGTTTCCAATAAGAGAAGCTTACAAGATCTCTACAACAAAAATCTGAAACACCAAATTCTGGAATCAGAACAATCAAAAGTACTTGGGAAAAATGAGGAAGGTCCAACTAAGCATGAAAATGCATATGTTGAAGAAGAAATCCTTTGTCAAGTTGAGGAAACCAACTGCTGTTTCTCAGAGTTAGATTCTGGATCAGAAAACTGAGCTGCTGAAGATGCATCAGAAGTATTCAATAGGGAAGAAATAGCATTAGTATATCTCTTGAAAATGCTGGGCAGTCATAAAACTGATCTTGGACTGTTCAATGACATTTTATTATGGCTTCAAAAACACCTTTTAAAAGATTAATTTAGGGTGCTGAATTGGAAATTTCCAAACTGAAGTTCCTTAATAAGGACGATAGAGAAAAAATAACTCCAACTTCAAAAGCACCATCCTCATTCCATAGATGTTAAACTTGTAAGCAAGGAAGGATCTACTACTGATCCAGTGTTTTGCTTAAAGACCATCATATGAAACATACTACATGATGAGGATTTGATGCACAAGGATAATTTATTAAAGTTCCATAACTACTTCACTGGGGAATATACAGGTGACAAAAATGATTTGGATGAAATTCATACCCCAAATGCATGGGCAAGAGCAATCTGGAAATTTTGTAAAGAGGGCTCTGATGATTTCCCTTTTCTGATTCACATCTTTTACAATGAATCTCAAATTGACGTGCATGGAACACTTGCTGCGTCACCCCTTATTTTGTTGGTTTAATATTCAGCAAAAGATTCCAAGTGAAGGCTGAATTCTGGAATAACCTGGCCTATGTGCCTAATTTAAAATATGGCAAAGGAAAAAGTGATAAGACAATTCCTACCAGATTGAAGTGTCAATATGAACATCTTTCCATGGTAGAGGGGCTTAAAGCTCTTACAGAATTTGCAAAAAAAGGGGATATGAAAGAAAAGATAACAATCACCGTGAGGTACGGAAGAAGAGTCACCAAGGATGTGAATGTCAACAATGGATCCATCTGATTTCTGGAGACATTGTAGGTCAAAATTAGCTCTGCATGACCTACAATAGTGTTAACAAAAGGAAATACTACAGGGAGTGTCTGTGTGAAAAATCTGTAATGTCAAACATTAGAGTTGTGTGTAGGCCTATCACAAAAGATATTGTCAACAGACAAAAGAGACAAATTCACAACTAAGCAAAGAATGTTCTTGGTATTCCGGACTTAGGAGTGCATATGAAAGGTTCCTAATTAGCACAGATATTGTAGGTCACATTGTACCAGCAGATGTGCATACTTTTGGGAATGGAATTGGCTAATATTTGATTCATGTCAATGATATTATTGTTGAAGCAAAGTTGAGATCAAATGAGAAAGATCAGATTTTTTGATGATGCGCTCCACCAAGCGCTTACTGCAGTTTCCAAGCATCAAAACTACAGAGGAATACCAAGAAATCATTGCAGAAACTGAATAACAGATCACACAAAAATGGCCGGAAAAGAGAGAAGGGGAAATCTGTTGTAATATTGTTCTCTTACTATACTATAAAGGGGAGAAGAATCCTTCAGGGCTGGCTGGAACTGTTGGAAATGACCCTTGATGTCACGAAACAAACCCTAAAGTTAATTCTTGTCTATGAATACTTTATTTTCAAACCAATCAAGAGAGACAAAATGGATGAACTGCAGAGAGTTGTTGGTAAACTTATCAAATGGATAAAAAAATATTTTCATAGGAACAAAAGAGATGGATGGAATGTTACAAAAATTCATGCACTTCTAAGAATCTCATTGAATATTCAAGAGTTTGGTTGTGCAGAGATTTTTTTTCGGAGGAACAGGAAGAAATACTCTCCAAACTTCCCTTAAAAAACCTGGAGCCAACACACAAAAAAGAATGGATTCTTTTGCAATCCAAGTTTCAACTAGAATCTTTGAAACACTGTATAATAAAATGGAAGTAAATGAGTTTCTGAAAGGATCAAATAATGGTTGTTGGGAAACTCTGACCATCAACAATTTATTTCTGGAGGATGATTTGGATGATGAGGAAACTCTATGCTTTTTAAGTGAAAAAAATCAGCCTCAAATGGGGGAAATGGCAGGTGGCAGAAGAAAATATTTTGTAAAATGAAAAAAAGGTGAAAAATGGCATACATCTTGATATTGACAAAGCACTTCTTGATGTTTTGTGCAACTATGCAAAAGCTGTTGGAGTAGATGGTGAATTTTAACTGCAAGGTAACACAACAACCAATTTGAATGGAGAACTTTTCCATGCAACACCTTTACTCAGGGAAAGACCTTGGTATGACTGGTGCATGGTACAGTTTTGTGGAAGAGCATCAAACTCTGCAAAGTTATGTCCAGAAAAAAATTTAGGATTTAAAAAAAAAACCAGAGAAGGAAGATTTCAACTCTGGGATTTTTAGAAAGCATGAGTGGCTATAAAAAAAGACTTGAATTTCAGAGATAAGGGAAGAATGGTTGAAAGATGACTGTTTATACTTATGATGTCAAATGACTACTAATGACCATTTATCCAAAAATGACCATAAATTGCCTCTGATGGTCATGAGTGACTAACCATGAATTAATGACCTTTTTCAAAAAATGTCCACTTTATCATTAATGACCACAAGTGACCAATCATGACTAATACTAATGATGACTTCTTATGACCTCTATGAACTTGTGTTGCATTTTACTGACCCAGATCACCAAATAAAAAAAGTATGTGAAAAGGCCAAACCTGCAGTTTCTACTACTTTATTGACTTCTTTATTGACTTTTTTTATTAGTCTCAGCATTTTAGCGCACATGCGCTCAAAATTTTGAGCGCATTTGCTCAGAAAGGTGCGCTCAACATGAAAAGTGCACTCAAAACCAATAAAAATTGACAATGAAATTGTCAATAAAGTAGTAGAAACTGCAGGTTTGGTCTCTTCAAGTTCTTTTTTTAAATTTGGTGCTCTGCGTCAGTAAGATGCAACTCAAGTTCATGGAGGTCATAGGAAGTCATTATTAGTCATTATTAGTGACTTGTTGTCATTAATGGTGAAGTGGTCATTTTTGTAAAAAAGATCATTAAAAGTCATTAGCATCATAAATGGTCATTTGTGGTCAACATTGGTCATAATCAGTCACTCACGACAATCAGAGGTAGTTTTTGGTCATTTTTGGATAAATGGTCATTAGTAGTCATTAGTCATCACAAATGGTGATTAGTTGTAATTATTGTGATCTCTAGCTATTATTTTCCATATCAGACATTTTTAGTCATTAATAATTACTATTGGTCATTAGTGGTTATTTTCAGTCATCAAAGGTCATTAATGGTTACAATTGGCCATTGTTGGTTATTGATAGTCATTTGTGGCCATTTTGTGGTCATTTGTGGCCATTCATGGTCATTCATGGTCACTCATGACCATTCATGGCCATTCACAGTCATTTATGGTCACTAATGGTCATTCATGGTCATTCATGGTCATTCATGATCATACATGGTCATTTATGGTCATTTATGGTCATTCATGGTCATACATGGTCATTTATGGTCATTTCTTGTTATTCACATTTTATTTAAGGATATTAATGATCATTGGTGATCATTGGTGATCATTTGGTCATTGGTAATCATTTGAGATAGAGATCATTCCTGAAAAAAAGCTATGCTTGAAAAAATATGATAAATTTCATTTACAATGTACAAAACTGATTGCAATGTAGTAAACATTAATTGATAATATTTATTAAAAAAAAGTAAAAAATGAGCACACTTTTATTATTGAGCACACAATTTTTATCACACTCGCTCAAAATTTTTGAGCGCATGCTTGCTAAATTACATAGAACCAAAAAAAATTAACCTTTTATGGTCTCCCATTGCCTGTCAATCAACAAAATACTGTCAATAATCTTAAATTGTCAATATCATGGTTGTCAATTCTGCTCAGGAATGCCTTGTGACTCAAAAAGAAGTCAATTTTGTTCAGATTAGCCTCAATTGGTCTATGTGAAATCTGGTATGAACCAATGTAAATATGGACAAAAATGCAAAAAACTATATTCATTGCTATTTGTCATATAAAGTGCTAACTTCATACTAAATCCTATGCAATTAAAATTATCAAGAGAAAAATATCTAGCAAATTTCTGCAAACATGATTCTACAAAAAAAATCCAAAACTCACCAAGAAAAGCTGTGATGTAGATATTGTACCAATTATGTGTATGCCTTGAGAACTATCCAGAAATAGCCATCAGATACCAAAATCACTATGATTCAAGATGGGGCCACCTGCAAAACTCTTTCAAGGTGACAATAGGGAGGGGGTCCTCTATGTAGAATCTAGTATATGACATAGCAATAACAAAATTACTGTGAGGAAGAACTCAAATGTTACCACATTAACAGCATTTTTGGACAATTTCAAAAATAACTACCTAGCAAAAGCTAGTAAAAATGTCCATCCACCAGGTAAATCTTGTTGTAACTTAAGGTAACAAACTTAAAGGACACCTCATGCTTAATATAAATATAATTGCCAAAAAGTGTAAAAAATTGATTTTTTAGCAAAAAAATTACTAGTAGATTACTAGGAGGTCCATGAGATTGATAAAAAACACTTTTTGTACTGGGTCTACACAAAGCTAAGTACCCTAAGTATTGGTGAAAAGGAGCCTCTCTAATGAAAAAGAGCCTACATAATGATACCATAGGTATAAAAGGAGCCTACAAATGAACTTGAAAAGAGCCCCAAATTTTAGGCTCCTTTTCAGTTTGCATTCAGAAGTTGCCTCTCCAAGTGATGTGGGTGAGAGACTGAGTCGCAATCCCACCTTAATAAAGGAGCCTTTTTCAAAATATCAAAGAAAAGGAGCTGACACATTGGGATATGGATATTAAAAGAGCCTACACTCAGTTTTAAAAACAAGCTGGGGTCCTTTTCACCAATACTTAGAGTATGTTCGTGATGCCACTGGGATATCACCCAATGTCACCACTGTTACAATGCCGGCAGATGCAGAAAGTCCCCCTTCATGTCACAATATTATTATGATTACCCGTGTGAATGTACAATACCTATTGTACTGTCCATTTGTTACAGGGGAGGAAGTTGCTTCCTCATTTTTCAGTCTTTTTTCATTTGTTTTGCACTGATTACAATGTATTTTACTTGATTTTTGTGATTTTTTCCTAGATTTATTATGACTGGATATTTTTGGTGCAATGAGCAATTGAAATATGCATTTTTTATCATTTTCAATATATTTTACTTTTTAAAGAAAGTAAACCAACATCAGACCAAATAAGTTTTTCAAAGTATTCTTCAAACAATTTCACACCATACCCACTTTAATGATTTTCATTTGTAGGTGGATGTTTTGAACGATTATACTCAGTCCCTCTCTGAACCCATTGAATTCAAAAATAGTTGGACAGAATCAATTCCCATTCTACTCATTATTATAATGTTTAACATGCAATACTATCATATATAAATGATATCACAAAAAATCAGCTGTCAATTAAAACAAGTTCAAACTGTAATAATATAGCTCTACTTTGTGTTCTTCTCCTTCCTTGTTTTCTTTGCTGCAATAAACTTTCTTCTTAGTTTCGGGATAAGTCATAGACCTTAGAACATCCTCTACACAATGTATCATATTGATATTGGGCAGTACTGGTACCCTCCTGTTAACTTTCTCTCTTCCATTTGTTGCTGTCACCAGTGCAGCAATGTTACAGATGGATGAATTTGTCCTTCCCTGGAAAAATGAAATTGGAAAAGTTTTTGCCCTCCTCCTGAGCCAATTCAACTCTTTTAAAAGCCCACCATTGCTCATTTGATGGTAGAAAGTGATAGAGAAAGGTTTAAAAGACTAAAATTGAGTATTGATTTTAGTGCATGGTGGAGACTGAATAATGAAAAGTTTTGAAAATTGGCATTTTTCTGAATTTTGATGAAGAGTTTCTCACCTTATGCTTTGACCTTTTGGAGTGCTTTTTCAGTGTATGTCTTTGAAATCACTTGCAACAAGTTGTTGGGATCAACAGAGGTGTCATATGTAAACAAATAATGAAGTACAATATTGGAAAAGATAGTGAAAGTTGGCCTGAAATTTTGGCAGCACTTCCCCCCTCACCCTTTGAGGTAGACACACAAGTCTTAACCAGCAAGGGGCACTATAAACAACTGATTGCACTTTGCATGCAGAGGAAGAATCAAACACAACAACAATCCATTCATTCGGGGTAGGGGTATTCATTGCATTATAAAGACACAAGAGGAAATTTTTGAATGGATTGTGAGTTTGTTGTAAAATCATTGATGTGGTCATACCAAAATAGACTTAAAGAATGAAAAATAAACAACCCATCATTATGTAAAGATTTTTAAAAAGATACTTTGACAATGTATTGGCAATGAGAAAGTAAAAATGGTATTTGAAAGGATGGTTTCATGGAGAGAATGATGGCATTGGCAATTACGATAGACAAGGATTCTTAATAGATGGTGCACTGTGATACTGGAAATGCATCCATATTACACAGCAATCAACCAAAACATGGTAGTGGTGGAGAGGGTCTCATGCTTTGGAAGGAGACAAGATAGTGTCATGACATTGAGTTTTGGAGTGGAAGACTGGTGGCAATGATGGTAACAGAAGGTAGTGATGGCAGGGACAGTGGTGGCAGTGGCAGTCATTGTCAATGGGATTGATTTTAAAAGCTCAGAAAAAGACAGCAAGAAGAAGTAGATTGGATTGAAGGTAAGGTGATTTTTTAGCTATAAAAAGATGGTAAAAAACATATCAAATCTCCTGTAAAAAGCATAGTATGTAAGAACTAGTATATTTTGACAAAAATGAAATGTATTATTTAAGCTAAATTTGAATTCTGACATTTGGACAACCTTACTGGGGTGAAATATGTACTGGGGTTTGAAAGCCCCCATATCAGCCAATTTGGGAGGGAGTTTATTTGATCCTAGAACCAAATTAAGTTATGGTTGACTTAGTTTTCATGCAATAATAAGTGGTTTGGTGTCTTACCAAGAAGTGCAGGTGTCTGAAAAAAGTGTGCAAATTTTTTTATTTTTTGTATTTTTTCTTATAGAATTTGAAGATTTAATAAAATTGAGAGGTACATTGCTAATAATTTACATTCTTCACCAAACATGCACAGGAGCTCCTTGAATTCAATGCCTCATTAGGTCTAACTTGGCCCAACAGACTTTCAAAGGAGATTTCAGTATAGTCCATTATTGCTACATACAGTCATTTATGATGCATTAAATTTCTCATGAAATTCTGCATTTTGTACACCCCTCAAAATAGTTGAAATATTGAGTTTACATTGAAATGACCTCAACTTACAAGTCCATTGAATTCAATGGAAAATGCAATTAAGGAGCGGTAATGGTAATAATATAACTTCTACCTTACTTGCCCTAGTTATCTCTGAGCAAAATTGAAAACAAGGTACTTTTTAAGAGCATTTTTTACGTTGAATACGTGTTCTTTTGGAGTGAAAATTTGATTTTATTAGTGTCTGCAATTTTATCCAAAGTAAGAAGCAACTTTGCTAAGTGCACGTATCTCCATCAAATTCAATCTTATTCTTGAAAAAAATTGGGCACAGCTTAATAATTTAAAATGCTCCCTGTTAGCACAAAACAAAAAATCATAAAATATTTTTGTATTGTAACATCTGAAACATTAAAAAAAGATCAAATTACTCATTTTTTAAATTTTTTCTTTTACCCAAAAAAATTAAGTTTTTTTTTTAAGCAAAAAAATGTGTTCTATTCCTATTATAAATGATACAGCAGTACTTCATTACACATGAATTCCTATGTCAAAATGTACCAAAAGCAAAACAAACAAAAATTAATATGGGGGTGGATACATGGTATGCTATCCATGTCTGAAATACATTTTTTCTACATGGCCCAATATTTCAAATATTTTTTCAATCCAACTCTGTAGGTCAATTCCTGCCATACTTTTTACTAACAAGATTTGAATTCCTATGATGTAGACTGTCCATCAAACTGGTACATGAGCAAAACAAACATGAATATTTGATGGATGCAACAGCTCTTGTGAGACGCAAGTCTGCAATAGTTGTGGCAAAAATTATTATTGTCCTCACAAAGGTTGGTTGTTATGATAATGCAAAATTCACAAGAAAAGGCAAAATTTACAAGAAAATTCAAAATTCACAAAAAAATAAAATTTCATAGAAAAAAATATTTTTTAAAATATTGTTGGAGTCTAAAATTTGTTGTCAGTGGATTATGCAAAATTCACAAATACATAATTCACTAGAGTTGGAAGTTGGAATGATACATCAAATATTGCATCTCATGGATATGATGGGAAAAGCACTCTAAGTAATCAATAACAAGTGCAACAAAAAGTAATCAAAATCAAAATAAAATCATTTCCCAATCTTTATTTCAGGTTGAACAATGGAGATTAAAACTGTAGATTTTTGTGAGTATCTGTGATGGTCTTTTACTTTATATTGCAAATAAATTTTATTTGAAAGAAAACTTTTGACATTGATACAAAAACAAATTACATATCATTTAGTCCAATTAAATTCAGTAAGATCTCAATTATATTGTGTACCATACATCCTAATTTTAAAATCTTGTTTTTGGGCATGATTTGATAATGTGATTAGCCTTGTGAATTGCATTATTTTTTTTAAGGATAAAAAAATAACCTGCTGAATTCAGAAGAAGGGGAAGTTTTAAACAGTTCAACAAACTAAGTTGTACAGCATTGATTTGTGTTGCATTCATAGTGTTCAAAACAGTATTTGACTCTTATCTAAGTAATTGAAACCTTTTCAGATTTAAATATACAATGATACTCATCAATTATTGTAGGGTGAATAAATCACATTTTGGGCTATGCTTTTCTATTATCCCTATTCTTTATTGCATATTTAGTTCACCACTTTGTCTGGGATAAAATTTCATAGCATGTGAAAACTGTTAAATGTCATTTTATATTAGAAAGAAATATTATTACATATGCACAACACTATGAATATTTGATTGCCATAACTTAGGTACAAAGCATTAAATCATAATATAAATCTTCCCAATGGTTAAAAGAGTGAACACCTTCATTTGAAGCAATTTGGTCAGAAGAAGAAGCATTTCTTTGGGTTTAGGAATTTTTCAAAATATATCCAATCGGCAAGTAGTTTTTCTTCAGAAAAAATCTTCCTCAGAATAATTTAAATTCATAATATACTACTGCAATGTGTTGACAAAGTAATGAATGCTACATATGGAGATTAATTTATTTTTGTCTCCCCATGGATTCTCAAATGTACTCAGTAATTGTTGCACTGTGCAGTGGAAATGATGCTAATGCAAACAACTCCACATTTATTGGAAAATCTAGTGAATTCTTCCAAGAGTGCAAGCCTGAAATACTAAGAGATTCAAGGCACAAATATTTCTGTCTTAATACAATTGATCAAGTTAATGAATGTACATCTTCAAAGAAATATCCAACATCCCATTGATAAATAGAAGTCTCCAATACTGGAAAGACATTGCAAACCAAAACAACAATGTCTCAAATACTCCAATTCATCTTACTCTTACAAAATAATGTTTAATATTGGAGCCATCTCAAAAAATAAATGTTGAAAATAGAAGGAATAGGAAAAGGTGTGAACACCAAATTTGATTTATGATAAATGTGACCTGTTATGCTCCCAAAAATTCTGAGTCATGATAAAAAAATGACATAAAACATACAAGCAAATTGACTTTAGTCATTTTTTACCATTTTCAAGAGCTCTATCTTTTATCCCATGGTAATGATACACTGAATTTATCAAGTACGAATTACTGGATAAATTTGGCCTTCTAACTAGCGCTAGTTAGCAAGCTGAAGACTTTAATAATATTGCCATTTCTCAGCAGTTACTCAAGTGTTTGACCTGTTTTTTTCTTGGAAAATGGAGAGTATGCTCTGGAACTCTATTGCCTTGGTTGGGAGAAGCAAACCCCTATCTTTGAACAAAATTGCAATGGATCTGATCTATTTTGTGGTTAGGTAGACCAATTACATTGCTATTGTTTGTTAGTTTTGTGCTCAATGTTGTACTTTATTATTATTTTTATCTTACGATACAGTGCAGTAATTAGAGGCTGCTGACGGGTGGCAAAAAAGAATGCTGATACTTCATTTAACATGGGGCTCATTTAACAAAGCCCAGATCCTACCTCTGAACACCAGGAAATGGTGCTGGTATCTGCTTGGGTCCCATGTTGGTGGTGGAAAATATCTGACAAAAGCAAAACCACATGTATCAGGTATAAGGCAATGGTATAAATTTCCTTGGGAGAGTATCCCATATTTTCTGGTGATGCAATTAGTGCAGGTGAAGCCGGGTTACAGTGCAAGTTTTCATTAGATTACTACAAAGAAAATTATCCAGTACATATTACTGGATATTGTACGTAGGGATATGATAGAAGAATGTATGTAAGTACATACATACCTTAAGTAATTAATACCAGGCATAAAGGTATGTGTATGCCCAGAGGCAAGAGTAAAAATTATTACTACCTATTTCTCTAGAGAAATACTTCAAGAGAGATACTTGGAGAAAGAGAGAGAAAATGAATGAATAGGTATATATTTACTACTGTGAGATCATTTGTCAAAAACATTTGTGTTTTGCTATGTGGAGCATGAAAAACATCTCTAAGGGGGGAACCATAGCCATACCAAAATAAAGCAACTCATCAAAGTGGCAGTGCAGCAAATGGGATTTTCATCTGCTTTGCATCAGTTTTCCATCTTGTCAATCCCACTCTTTTTGCCTCTGCATGAAAAATCTGATGAGCTTCACAACCATGGAAGTGAGAAAGACTGTTGCAACTAGATAAAAGTAGATGAGGTAGGATGGGTAGTAACCACTGTCTGTGGACTCAACAAGAGCCTAAAAAACAAAAGCAAACCATCATCATGGATTAAGGGAATGGGGTTGTCACTCTGGTGGGGCATCTTTTGAACGTTGCGCCCCCCCTCTGTTGTGACCATGACTATAAAAATTGCTGTTAAGACCATTGCTACTATGTTATCCCACAAGGAGATTGCAGTGACCATGGAAATTGCCGCCAATGAGCAATTATTATTAGCCATGGCAATATCCTTTCTAAAAACAACAATATTCACAACTGAGCAAGGCAACAGCTACAATGGAAGCAACTTCAAAAATATGACAATCAAAAGATGTGGATTCTTTTTTCTTTGTATTTGAAAATTAAACGGTTTGAAATTTTGGTGAAAAAAGGGGTATTGTGGACAAAAAAATCACAGCACTGTTCAAGGTATTTGCAATACATTCAATAGCAGTAATAAAAATACAACAATCAAAAGTACAATTTTTTTGTGATTTAGATAAAAAGTGTAGACAGAACTAAAAACAACATATTAGAACCCAAAATATTGCTTTGTTTCACATTTTTACAGTTTAATTAATACAGAATAGAAAATAATTATTGACAAAAACTCACCAAACTTGGTACCAACTACTACTAAAAGTGTGCCAATACCAGAAAACAATGTTTTGGTACCAAAACAATCACATCAATCAGCAAACATTCAATGAAACCAGGAATGCCCATCATAAAAGTATCGCCTCAAAAATCAAAAGATATTGTACTGGAATAACTTCAGAGAGCAATAAAAAACATGACAATAAATTATTTGAGAAAATTCTGCCTCAATAATGTTTAAT
The DNA here is from genome assembly GCA_036939595.1 of Thalassiosira livingstoniorum. Taxonomy (NCBI): domain Eukaryota; phylum Bacillariophyta; class Thalassiosirophyceae; order Thalassiosirales; family Thalassiosiraceae; genus Thalassiosira; species Thalassiosira livingstoniorum. Next base: position 2,317 of record JALLOT010001647.1, on the reverse strand, counting down.
AATTTTATTTTCACTTCAACTCACATATTAGCCCAAAATTTCACAATTAATTTATGATTTAAATGAAATTTAAAATTGTAATGAAAGTGGAAGTTTTTACTTTTACGGTGTTTTAGCTTTTCAATGACTGCATTAGGAATAGTTGTAGTTGTAGTTTAATGTTGGTTGTATCTTTTGTTGTGTTTTGCCTTTATTATTGAAAATGACATAAAACTTTACTGATACCTGAATTTTTCAAAAATGTGTGTAACTGGTCCCTCAACCTGCAGCTCCAAACACACCATGAATCAAAAGGTGTGTCACCCACAACAGGCAGAAAACTAATCAGTTAGACCCTAGCTAAGATGGATGGAAATTGCCTAAACTGGGTATAGCGAGGGAGTTGGCTCTTAAAATAGACTGCCAAACATGCTGGACTGTAGTTGGCATACCCCAGCATCTCAGGCTGGGACCACAGGAGGGAGGGTGGGAAAATTTAGAGCATTTCTAGCAGTTGCTGCTGCATCATGCAAACAGCAGCTTCCATCATGAATGTTCTCTCATGACAAAAACTGAAACCAGAAAGGCCACAATCTCAAACACAACAACCATACTACTGCCTATCTACCTGCAGCCTGTAGCATTCTTCCCCCTTCTGTCAACACTATTGGTTTGGGAATCACACACCTCCATACCTCCAGCTTAATTTGTTGCATGATCTTTTAGTGGGGTCTTCATTACTGTGTCCCTACCCTTACCAATGACCTGCCCTCCAGACAAGTGCATTTCATTTCTTGTATGGCGGCACATACCCCACAATCCTTAAATGCCTGTCCAGACAAGTTACACTTTCATGCAGTCTCCGACTGCACTCCACAGCACACAGCAGTTGGTGTTTGATTTCAGAGCAATGCAAATGATCTGAATGAGATGATGTTTTGCTTTGTGTTTTTGTTCATCTTGACTCCTAACCTTTGTCACATGGAACTTCATCACTCACTCCACCATTTGAAATGGTCATTGCACACAAAACTATCATTTTGCTTGAATACTGGATAAAATATACCGTATTTTTTTTTAACTTTACTAATATTACAAAATATTAGTAACTGCCAGTAATTACCATGCATTCTCTAGCAAATACACTTTTCACAGCATCTGTGGAAAAAATCAATATTTTTCCCAGATTTTTTAGAGCCTCATTATTTATATATTTCTATCAAAATTCAAAGTTTGAACAGTTGTAGTTGAATTTGAAAAAATGACTGCTTGACCCCCTATTTGGGGAGATTTTGCAAAGGACGACCATCATGTAAGTTTTTGAACTTGCTCTGACAGTTGACCCCCTCCAACCAAATACACATGTAGTAAGTGGGGAAAACAATTTTTTATGAGCTAACTCTCAGATTAGAGGGTTCTTTTCCCATAGCCAGCTGCCAACTCATCCAATGAACATACCTCTACTACCTATTATTGCCTAAGAATGCCTACTTACCATGGATACTTAGTACTAGTAGTAGACATAACTCTCTAGAGAATACTATGTTAGTACTACTTCTACTTATAGAAGGTGAACCTTTACTTTTCATCATTCCTGACTCTTTCAAGACCTTGCAGAAGCAACACAAAAACAAACCCAAACATGCCAGAATGAATGATGAGAGCTCACGAGATCATTGAAAAAATGATTCTGGTATCAGTCATCAACTTTTTTGTCATATGAATTATTTTTTTGCACGAATCAGCAATTTTAGGTGCAGATGTTGTTATATCACAAACAAAAGATAAGGGTTCAGACAGGGTTTGAACTTTTGAAAAAATGTCACATACAAATTTTGGGATGGCTCCACTCCACTGTCAACACAAATCAGGGCAAATTTCAAAACATACTTATTGGGACTTTACATTATCTGACAAATGCATCAGCAATCTGATACAAAGCCCATTTGCAAAATCAACAGAAGGATTAAATTTTTTTGGCATGCATATTTTTGGATGGCTCCATTGCTTTGTATCAGTTCCCATGTGACTTTCCTTCTTCTGATGGTGACAAAATTAGCATTGAAGAATCATGGTTGCACAACAAAGAAGCAAGGAGAGGATTATTAGATTCGATCAAATTCGATGAGCATTGCAGCTGCCGCGTTCGAATACTGTCATAAGTGCATCATGCATAATAATAATATCATGATTGAGAAGAGAAGATCTCCGAATCTTTCACTGCCGCTGTCCGCTGTTCTCATCAAACGAACGCACGAGCGAAGGCAAGATAGATAAGTATTGTACCAGCAGTTGTGCGAAAGGCAGTCAAGTCGAAAGTCAACCTTAATTACAGTCA
>JALLOT010001646.1:0-14489 GCA_036939595.1 Thalassiosira livingstoniorum | reverse complement strand
CCCTGTTTTTTTGGCTTCCTTGCCTTGCCATGATTGCTCTACTTCTTTGAAAACATCATACCAAAGTATTCTTGCCCTTCCTGAGAACTTTAACCTCCTCCAACTTGGTATTTGAATTCTTTTCTTTGCTCTCCCAACTTCAGCTTGGATGAAATCACTTTATCTCTCATATAATCACTCTGATTTTTTCATTAATAAAAATACCAAACATTCAATATAATCCTGATTCTTACTGATATTTGCACACATGTTTTTTCTGCACCCCAATCACACCATTCACACTTAAACCATCATGCAATTGGTGGAAAACAATCAATGTCCACTGCTCTACCTTTAGATATCATTACCCTTATCCACTCCCCAAAGTGAAATGGCTGGCAGAGTGCTTGATTTCATTGTCATTGCTGTTAACCTCTGTCTGTTGTCATCAAGAATGGATGCATGCTCATCCACCATCTGGTTATCTCTAATAGCGTTAATTTACAATAAATCAAATCTATTACAGCTCAATAGGTATTTGCCCTTTACACTGGGGGAGGTGCTACAGAGATCCCATCTCCGTTGCATCCTCCTCCCATCCTTTGCCACTTACTGGAGCCTGTGCATGCTGAAATATTCTTTCATGCCTGCCATGGGGACTTTTCAATCTGACATTGGCTTCAACACTCAGGTGGCACACCTGTGCAGTGTGCTCCACGCCTACAGCTCCAACACCCACCTTGCCAACTTACACTTCTGGCTTGCTGACCGCACCCTCTACAATGCAGTTAACGCTCACTTCAACACCATGGGCTTTGATCTCAATGATTTCATGCCATACTTGTCTCATGACAAGTGGAACTCTTCTTATCCATCGATGGCCCTTCAGCCCACTGACTTGACTAATCAACACCATACCCCGCAACTATCCACTTCCTACCAACCTCTGGCCCCTTCACACTAACCTGGCTCTACTCCTAAACAGGGTGCCTTTGCATTTGCGTCTGCAGCTCAACAGTCCACGACTGCTGGTGCACTGTCCACTTCTCTACCATCACCTTCACCTGCTCCTTTGGCCTTACCTGGAATGGCTCCTCCTTTCCAATCAACCTTCCAGTCTCCTTCCTCTACGGGAAATCCCCACATGGACTATATGGTTAAAATGATGGAACTTCAATATAAACAGACAGAACTCCAAATGAAAAATTAACAGCTCCAATTATGCAACAACAAATTGATGCCATGAAGGCACAATCCATGGCTCTCACCCAAGCCACACAATCCATGGATTGGGTGAAACCAACTATAGACTTCCCTGTATGGGACGGACTTGATGACTCCAAAGCCATATTTCTCAAGTCCCTTGACACCTACCTGGAACAACATTTTTTTAAGAACTTCACTGACTTCACCCAGGTTGTTCCTGGCATTTCCAAGGAAGCTCACCTCTGCCATGAACTTCTCCAAACACTACCTAAGAAAACTAGGAGCTTGTTCTCTTTCAACCCCATCTACCAGAAAGATGGCTTTAAAATGCTCCAATGTTTGCAGGAGTACTTGAACCTGGACAATTCCACCACATTGTTCACAAATATCATCAAATTCATGCATCTCCAACAAGATTCAACTGAATCGGGCATTGAGTATATGGGCAAGGTTTGTGGACTCTTTCTGAACTTAACGGGTAAAACCCTAGATGAAGTGGCTACTCTTTTTGCCTTAATCAATCTGGATTCTTCTCAGTATGGGGAACTTCTTACCAAGTTTTATGCTGGCAATCCTACCATTATTAAAGCAGATTTAAATGATCTTCAACATGAGATAGAGGAGATTGATGCCAGAAAACTGGCTTTGGGAATCACCTCCCCAACTCCTGTGATGGCATTATACACAACAATCACTGCTCCAGCTCCTGCTCCTTCTCTGTCACCTGCTGCTAGTGCTACGTCCACTTGCCCTCCTTTGTCCAACCCTACTGAACATTATCCTCTGCCTACCCAACCCTGGTCATCTATTCAGAAACTTATTGACAAGGATAAGACTTATCCCCATTGTTTTTTCAAAGAGGAGTTTCAGCATACAAAGGGATGCCCAGCTCTTGCCAGTAAGAATCTCATTGTGGTCACCAATGAAGACAAGGCCACCACCCTCATCAAAGAATTTAAACAACATTGGGCTGCTCAAAAGAAGTCTTGGTGTAGGGGGGCCTGTACCAGTTCAGACAACTCTTCTTTGGGTCGGAGTCCACATGCTGGTCATGGTGGCAGGGGATGTGGATATGCTGGTCAGTGTGCCACATCATCTGAAAAGAAGCCCATTCAACCAACTATTAAGTCTGTCACCCCAGCTTCTTCCAATTCCACACAAAATGAAAATTACTATCCAGACTTAGCTGAACAATTCTCAGATTCTGATGATGATGCAGACTTTATTCAGGATTTCAGAGACCTCGGAGGCGTGGAGGAAACCAAAGTTGAAGAACCTGATAGCCCTAAAACTAACACCCAATCAACCTCTTATTCTTGTCCTAATACTCTTACTTCTACTTGTAGCATTAGAGCTTCTAGGGTATCCACATTATCTTGTCCTTCTTCCCATTTGTCTCCATTGTCTGACCCTGACAAATCCATCTTCCATGCTATCGTTAATGTCCAAGCTTGTTGTGCTACCACATCTCACAAGGCATGGTTCATGACCTCAGCTATTACTATGTTTGCAATAGAACAATTGCCTCCCAACAAGACAAAATATTTCAGGCTATTACCAAACAACTCCAATGCTGCACAGATTCTGGTGCCACAGATCACATGGTCCCTGACTACTCAGCATTCATTTCATACCACAAATGTCTTAACAGAGTTGCCACCATTGGTGATGACTCCCAAGTTCCTATCTTAGGAGAGGGTATGGCAGTTTTTTCATTGAATGGACAAACTATTTTTCTTTGCAATGCTCTATATGTTTTGGCTCTACGCTATCCACTTTATAGCATTTGCAAACATAACAAACAAGTTGGATGCAGCAAAGTAGGTGGATTCAGGTTGGGATCCTTCCTTTTATTTCCCACCTTTGTTCTTAATGTGGACACATCCATAGATAATATCATCAGCTACAAGCCAATTGGTAAGGCTGGCCTCTCTCAACTTAAATATGCAGAACCACGTGACAGTCGTACCACCCACATCATTCCACCAGATGATGACACATTGACTCAGGTGGAATCATTGGACAAAGATTCCTCAGAGGATAATTTGGTTAAGGGGGGCTCTTCAGAAAATTATCAGGCAAATGATGCTACTGTGTGGTCACAGTCTCATCCACTGCATTGGAATCAAGTGATCCAATTGCATCATGTAAGCCCTCCCCCTTGCCTGCACCTGCCCCATCTTTTCCTCTCTCTACCCGCCTCCTTGACTACCTCCACAGAGACTCCAACACCCTTCCCAATGTTTGTCCCTTTGACACTCCCTTGGCTTGTAAAAATTGTAAATCCTTTGACTCCTTTAAACTCCCTAAGATACTTGGCTTTTGTTGATTCAAAACCCAACAACACCTCATCACTGCCTCAAAAAATGCAACTCTTCTTAACAATTCCCAAACCTCCTAAAGGAAAAGCAATTAAGAAATGTCAATGTTATCTGGACAAAGTTCATCTAGACATAGTGTTTAGTGATTGTGTAGCACTCACCGGTTATCGCTATGCACTCATTCTTGTTGATGTGACTACCCACTATGTTTGGATATTTGGTCTGACGTCAGTTACTGCAGATCATGTCATCAATGCTCTGGATAGTTTCAGATCTAAGGCTGGCCACCTCCCCAAAAAGTTTTTTTGGACTTTGATAAGAAACTGATGGGTGGAAAAACACTGAAATGGATTAATAAAAATGAAAGCAAAATTACTGCAGCTCCACCTTGCCGTCAATCCTCAAATGGATAGGTGGAATGTACCTGGCGCACCATCATCAAGATGGCAAAAAGCTACATCACAGGACAACAAGTAGGTAGGGAATTATGGTTCTACTCCATCCATCATGCAGCTATGATGCTCAACCAAATCCCAGGTTGTCTTGGACAGACACTTACCACATCATTTGAATTAGTTCATGGTGTCAAGTCAGATGCTTGCACCTGGTTTAAACTCTTTGCCATTGGCTACTTCAATGTTGAGAAGGAAGGTCACCAAACCCATTCCACTACAGACTCCCAGACCCTTGACGGCATTGCTATTGGTCATGACTCTGCTTCAAATACCATCACTTTCTACAGCCCGGTTACTAAACAGTATTACAATCCTCCCAGTTTCTGTCTTGACAAAGACAGACTCCCAATCACGAACTTCCATTCTTCCATTAAATACACAGGTGGACTTACCTGTAGTCTTTTCTGTAATGATACCAACTCTGTGTCCAAACCTTTCCCTCCCAGTTCAAGAGTTACCTTGGATGTCAAAGGCACTTCTATGAAAGGAACTATCCAAAATGTCCCCATCCTTGCTGCTACCTTTATGTCCTCTTCTCCTGATTCCTCCACCCAACCTAATCCCAACTATGTTGTCCACATGGATAACCATTCCACCATTGAAGTTCCATTTGAAGAACTTAACAAAGAAATGACCTCTCCCCCACCAGCTGAGACATTCCATTGATTTGCCCATATTCCTTACTTTCTCCACCCAGGCAGTAAAGTCACCCTCAATCATAATGGTTCCTACAACAAGGGCTTCATCGACTTTCATGAGGGCAAACTTTGCTTCATTATGAAAAGACATCCACGTTCAACACAAATAGAATGGTCTGTTCCCTTACCTTTATTCAAGCAACAATGGACAACTCTCATTGGCAATGACACCCTCATTCCTGTCCACTCTCATGTCTCCTCCTACCTCCAACCTCAAACAGACAATGCTCCACAGCTCACCACGTATCCGCTAAGAACCTCATTAACCCTTGCCCTCAAAATCTTCTCAAGGCTATTCATCCTTCCAACCCAGATTGCATCACATGGCTTGAGAGCTACAATGAAGAAAAGAATGGGTTAAAAATGCATGACGTGTATGAACCTACATCAAAAAAACAATACCTGGCATTTAAACGTTCTGGCAGCATTCCCAAAGCCTTGCCTGCCTTGTGTGTATTTGTCATCAAGCCTGACAAGGATCTTAAGCCTCATTGGGCCAAATTCTGCATTGTAGTTCTGGGGAACTTTGAAGATTGGTATTATGAAAAGACAAAACAATATGCCCTTGTCCTCAAGTATTCCTCCCTCTGTCTCCTAACAGCTAAAGCATTAGGAGATAAACAAGTATTACAACAAGGAGATTATAAGAATACTTTTTGTAATGCTAAACTTCCTCCAGATGAACTTACCGCCATCAAGCTGCCTCTCTGTGACCCTGAATCCACTGATGGAACCTATTGGCTCCTCGATAAAACTCTGTAAAGACTTCGGAGATCTCTGCACTATTGGTACAACTTGATCACAAAGATCCTCCAAGAACTTGGCCTCTTGGCCTCCCCACATGATCTGTGTTTTTTTTGGGTGTTCTTCAGAAGCCACCACCTACCAACGGTTCTCCGTCAGGTGAGGCCCAATCTGACACACTGCCCCCAGCTCCTGTTGCCAACTCACCTTCTACTCAAGCTCAACACTCTTCTCAACGTCACACCATTCATGTTGGACTCTATGTTGATGATTTTGTATTCTATTCAGAATTAGATGAAGAAGAAAAATTGTTCATGGAACTTCTTGCCTCCAAGGTCAAGGTTGATTTTATGGGACCAGTTGGATATTTCCTTGGTACTGTCTTCACATGGCCCCGTCACAACAATGGACATCTGTCAATACATTTATGTCAATCAACCTTCATGGCCTTTTCAGCTCACCACTTTTGCATTGACAGATGCAACCCTGTTCCCAACATGACTCCATATTGTTTGGGACTACCCATTGATTCTATTACTCAGCCACCTGTTAATGACCCCAATCAAAAATGCCATACAAAAATTTATCAGAGCATTGTTAGTTCAATCAACTGGCTTTTACAACATGCACACGGCCAGATGTGTCCCCAGCACTTACCTTCCTTGCCTCTTACCAACAACACCCGGCTCATCAACACTACAAGGCAGCTCTCTATGTTCTCAAGTATCTGTATAGCACCTGTGAATATGACATTTTGTTTCACTCTAATTCATGCAATACTTTGCAAGCTTTTTCTCATGTCCCTCATCATCATGATAAGGAGACATACTCCAATGCCCCCTCTCCCTTGGAGAGCCATCAACTTAAGTACCTCATTTTGTGACACATGTTGGGGTGGTCAATACAGCAATGCCATCAATGAGTATACATCCCTCGAACTCTTTAAATTTTGCTCCTTCTCTGGCTACCTTATTTGTTGCTTAGGAGGGCCTATTGTTTGGAAGTCCATTTAACAAAACAAAACCTCTCTCGGCTTGTGTGAAGCAGAGATCCTTGCCACCAATAAGTGTGTGATGGATCTCCTCTTAATTAAGCATTGTGCCGCAGACCTCGGCATGCTTGATGCACTCAACCACACAGTTCTATACAACAACAACCAGGCCTGTGTCAACTGGACCTCCTCCACCACCAACAAGGGTGTCAAATACATCAACTTCTGAAACTTGAGTCCGTAAAGAACAACAATCACACACTGTTTGGGTTACTCACATTCCTGGGGTTATTAATCCTTGCAACATCTTCACAAAAGAGCTTCTAGATGCCGCCCACTTCCGTTGCCTCTGTGACTGCATGATGGTGTCAAAAAGTAATTTTATGACTCGTCATCACACAATCCCTTCTCACCTTGCCAAATCTTCAAACCTTCCATATTATTTGCTAAAATCTTCTTCTGCGCCATCTGCTCCTCAGCCATCTCCTCCTTTTCTTGCCCAACATGCTTCGCGTGCTCCTGTGATGTTCACACCAGACAATACTCTGATGGTCCTCCCTTTATCCACTCAACGGGGGGGTGTTGACATCTGTCAATTGTTGTTGAGCATAGATGCATGCTCATCCACCGCCTGGTGATCTCTAATATCTTTAGTTTATAATAAATCAAATCTATTACAGCTCAATAAATGCATCAAAAAAATGAATAGTGAAATCAATACTGTGAAATATTATATTCATGGAGGCATTAATGTTACAACCTCCACCCCTCCTCTACATTTGCCATTGTCACTAACTCCATCATTTTACCCCCTCAACCTTCACTAACTCCCTGCTCCCTCATGCCCGTGCCCCCCATTGTGTCTGTTATCACTTACTCTCTCCACATCTAACTTTTGTGGCATCATCATATTTCCCTAATGATTCAACTGCTCCTAAAATTTTTAGTATTATGTAGAATTTTTAAAACTAGCATACACATCATTGCAATCAATGCAATCAAATTGCAATTTGGCGGTTTTTGGATTCACTGTTGAAAATTACACTAGCAATAGCAACACAATCATGGGTGATGTCAGAAGTGGTTCAAGTTATATGAAAACAACATCATATGTTAGTTGTAAAGAAGTGTTTCTAAGTACTAAGTCATTGGCCTCTAGCTATATTTTAAATGAGGAGCATCATCTAAGATGCTGGTAAGCAAAAATGGGTTCAAACCACAGTTTAAAGTCATTTATATTTATAGATAGCAATGATTGTCATTGTCAATTTCTTTTGCAAAGGTGATTCATCAATAGTAGGTAGCAACTCTTAAGTCATAAGAGGCTGCAACCAAGGAAACCAGATGCAAAGTCTTAGACCCAACAATTAACATGCATAAAAGAGTACTTATAATGCCTCATTAGCATCTTTCCATTACTGGAGGGAACTATATATTCTTCCATTTATGGCTTGAGATACTTGAATCAGCCACCTACCATAAGAATATGGTGTAGCCATCACATATGGTTTTGTCACAATAAAAAATCCCCTTCAAAAAATGATTTCACATCCAGCCTACCTACAAAAAAATACTACCAGGAAGCTAAGATGTGAATACTGTCCCAAACCACATGGTTTACTTTTAATAAATTTGATCAATTTGTACACATTAAATTAAACATAATATAAGACAGTATTAAAATTGACAAGCTTTTATTTTGAAATCCAGAAATTGAAATCAGGTGTTATTGCCAACTCCTCCTTCATTTCTCAGACACCTCTACCTACCACTCTTCAAAAGTCATCCTTGACTTTGGTTAAATAGATCTTTACTGTCTTTCCATACTTAAGAATTGTTTCATCAATCAATCAATGACTGCAGTAGCTTCCATATTGATCAGCCATAATACTAGGAACCCCAGACATTTAATTTCATGTATGCCATTTTGTTTAAGTTTAAGAGCTATTACCATGTCTATGTCAAAATGAATTTTCATAAATGCCAGAAGCAAGTAAATCTACCAAAACTAAAGATAAATTAAGGATTCCAAATTCTATTTTTAAATTTCACCAAAAATACTCACTAATGACTTTTAAAGTAAAATCTCCAAAATTAGCTAATTTTTACATTTTTAAAACATTCTTAAATAAACTGATCAAAACAGGGGTTTCCAATTACAAAGATTCATCAAAAAGTAGTAGGAGTACAAAGAGTCCAGAGGTCTGGTAATCATCACCTGCACACACAGGCAAAGTTCACACTAAAGAACACTCACAATGTGCCCAACCCCCACAGCATTGAATAATATTATTTTACCCTTTCCTTGCCTTAATTTTTTTAATTTTTGCTGTGGTCACATAGATTTTTTATTGTTAAATAACCTTTTGAAAAAATTTGAAATTGATGCAGCAATTTTATCTACACAAATTATAAAACCTTCTGAATAATTAGTAAGTTCTTGACCACCAGATTGTTTGCTAGTACAAAATTATTTAAGAAAAAATGCACATATCACACAAACAACAATATTGTTACCTTGTAATATGGTAGCATGACTGATTATGGAAGAGGTGGAGCAGCTTGCATTTCATTGAATCTCAATGAACGTAATCTGTACAAAAAGAGGAGGATATGTACAAATCAATAAAGCCTGGCCCTATGTTTGGAGGCTCCTATAGGTCAAATTTGTTGCCTGGCTGATACAGATCATACTGGACTTGAATCAACAATAGACTACATAATATCCAATAAAGCAACCCTCATAAACAAAAAAGTGCTAATAGCAACAGGCAACAGACACTCAATCCTGTCTACAAGAACTTGACCAAGGGCCAATTTGTCCTTATCAATACTTGGGCATTGACACAACAATTCTTTGGGAAAATTTTCTACTTATCTTCCACTTTTTGTTTATGCTGGTGTTTCAATTCATACCAGAGCATTTTGGGATTTTAGGTAATAAAGTCACTAATTTTGCTGCAAAACTATGTGCTCAAAACATACCTCTCTCACTCCAAGATCAAGTTTTAATCTCTCTTTCCGATCTCATATGGTTTTAAAAATGAAGATCATTTCAACAATGGAATAAATTCACCAACAACTTAAAACCAGATGGACTATGCACACTACTTTTCAACAATTCAACTTCACCTTCAAAAAACGAAAACCAGCACCCAGACCATTCTAGGTCTTGTTGACTCATTATAGATGAAATTGATCCAAGGCTTCAGGCAAGTACTCACAGACTCTACAGTATCTCATCAACCCTGAATGCTGATTTGCTACTTCCTGTTGGAGAACATTCAACATTTGTTGGATGACTGCCCACAAACAGAGGAGTACTTTTGGGTCCACAATTTTCCCTAATTCAGTCTCATGTTTTAAGACCAATGATCCCTTCTCAAACTTGCTGACTTTGATGTTTGGCTACAGCAGCACACTTTTTTGACCAAAACCCACCCAGCTATTGGATTCAAATAATCCTAGTGAACATCAAAATGCAAAAATGGGCAATTGATGGAACACCAGAACCATAGACAGTCATATGGGTGAGGCACAAACACAATATGATGTATAGGTCTAGAAAACTTGTTTCTTCCTTTGAGAGTGCTGAAATCCATTTTTGATGATGTCATCAGGAAGAATAAGAGCTAAATTTTAAAATGTCTCCCATACATGATGGAAAAGTATATAAAAATTACATTTTGAACCTTTTTATCCAGGTACCAGATTTTGAATCAATAATGTGGTGACACCAAATACTATTTTTCAAATGCTTCCTGAAATCTTTTTTTGCTTCAAGGTCCGCCTACATGACATAAGTAAATACTTCTGATACTTTACATAAGAAGTACTGATGACCAATGTTGCTCATATGGGAATGGTAGATGGCTTCAATAGTTCCAAATTCAATTGCAACATAATTAAATTCCACAGATAATTTGAGGACAAGATCTAGGAATGGAGGCTCACGTTAGGAATGAAGGTTCACTTTTAATGCTTTAGAAATAAAGAATGATTTCATATTCCTGGTTATCTGAATTCTAATTAAAATTTTTCAATAAAAGCAACAGCCAATTCATTGATCGATAGCTCTAACATTAGACCAACACAATTGTTTTGAATTTGTTTAATACAGTCCAAAATTAAAAGAACTTTAATAGAAACATGTTGTTATTTTTGGAGTGATGGATAATAATTAGTAAAAATTGATACATTAATTCCATTGGTTTCAAACATATTACAATCAGACACACTTACACACTCATATGCACAAATACCTTTAGCTAAAAATGTCCTCATCATATGTCATATGACTTTAGGATAGACAAGTTATGTCAAGAACATGCCCACAACATGACCCATTTTTTAAGATGTCCTGTCCTGGACATCATAAATTTCACTAGTACATTATCCTTATTTTAATGGTACATGTCCATTTCTTCCAGGACATGTCCATTGCTTCCAGACTGTATCCAATACACATAATACAGTGATAAGTATACTAGTACTTTCATCATTGTGTTTTGAATGAAATAGGTATGTATGAGTTAGTACCTTAGCAGACTACTATATATCAGGTAGTAAAGAGGAAAAACTGATAAAAAAATTTAATACATCACAGATGTGGTAAATCAGATAGAATAGAGTTATGGTAAATTGCAACTACAAAATTTCAAACTCTCAAACAACAAAAGATTCATCTGTATCTTTGGCAGGGTAAATAATATCAATATGAGCTTCCTGTGGTGTGTCTGCAATCAAATTATTAAAGAAATTTTCAATCATACACACCTCATCTAAGTACTCATCATTATCAAGATGTGAAGAAATTAATGCCCACCCACCACTCCTTCCCTTCCTTCAATCAATGTTCTTATTCCAAATAGTTAAGAATGTTCCACCATCTGGCCATTAAAGAGTAAACTCTTTGTGATTTTTCCAAGCATATCATTTTCTCAATTTTACACTCATATACAAACAATTCACTTAGGAGCAGAAGTCTTCAAAGCAACCACAACCAAACTTCTCAAATCCCAGATCAAACTTTATATCATTATCCCCCCACATTGGCTCCCACTCTTTATTGTTGTCAATTTTCTCTCTTGCATCCCTCCTTGTACAAGTCTCCTGGATTGAGACAGTGGTGTAGCAAATCTTTCTTCTCAAGAATATCTGCACCTAAATGAGAGTGCTTACCACTTTTTAGGTGTTTCACACCACCCCAACCATGCTCAGCTGATTCAATTTCAATCACATTTGATGTGGTACAACAGTAAGTATTTTTATTGATTAATTTCTACCTATTTTGATGAAAACTTTAAAAAAAATAAAAAAATGTCATACTGAACACATCAAAAACAAGTTTTTATTTTGTCCTTTTTAAGCAGTTTTTGTTTTATTTTTGTTTTCAAAAAAAGATATATCATTTTCTGGATATTTGTTAGTGTATAGTTTTAAATTAAATTTCTACATGTGTATGGGCATGAGTTGGTGCTCTACCCAGAAAAGAACAGAAAGATGGCCATGGCACTGAAAAGTTGACCAGAAAAAGCCCAAGATATGATATGGCCATGGTACAATAAAATGGCCTGTTGAACAAAAATGGCAAAAAAATGGTCCAAGAATTTTTGTGCCATGTGGAACAATTTTTTTCCATTTTTGTCCACTTGTGTAAGCAAAATTTTTGCCACATAAGTATGGCACAAAAATATTTCCACAAGCATAATGAATTGATAGGCCTTTCTATTTTTGAGAAAATAATGATCTCAAAATCATTTTTGTTTTCAGAACAATCAAGAAGAACAATATTAAGGGAAGAAAATTGCTTACCAGCCTTTGTTGTGATTTTTAGTGATTTCTCAGATGGTTCCAGCCCCAATACAAACAAAGTGGTGGCTCATCTGATTGCTTTTTAACACAGGGATTTTGATAGCAGTGGTTTAGAAAACTAAATCTAAAAAGCAAAAGCAGCAGCAACAATGTTGTGAGTTACTGATCTGTAGAAATATGAACAATTACATCTACCAATAGGGGTTGGCCTATTTCCACCAATCAAAGGGGAAACCCCTGTTTTCTGATAGTCTTTCCTCTCTCTTTTCAATGAGGCTTGTGATGGTAGTGGCTTGGAATAAAGAAATTGAAGAATAAAAGCAGCAGCAACCAAATGCTGTGAATAATTTTTTACAAAAGTTCCTCACATGTAGACACATAAGTCTTAATGGGAAAGGGCTGCTACAAACAACTGCATGTACTTTGCATGCACAGGTAGCAGAAAAAAAACACACCCTCTTCCAAAAAGTCACAGTACAAGCAATACCCTTGATGACACTCTCTCAATCAATTGCGTTCCTGTCTTGTATAAGAAGAGCCGATGATCTTCTTTGAAAAGATGTGAATAATTGTTACTTTTAATACTCAAAGAGAGTATGATAAAATAATTGATGCTCACTCTTGTTGGTTACAAATTTGTTGAGACATTCTCTTATTATCACCACGGCTTTTGATACCAAAAGGATGCATTTGGTGCATGATTGGATAGTAAAGGACTTCATCCCCCACCTTTGCACAATGTATGACTTGGATGTGCGAGGATATCCCTCCTGAAATGTTTTTTGAAGGCAGCTGTGATGATCATTCTTCCTACTATTACTATGAAACCAATGGTGACAATGAGAACCACATAGATTGTGATGGGAATCATAATAATAATTTTCAGTCCCACAAAATTGAAAGGTAAAAGGCAGGTTAATTTCAATCAATGGATACAAGAATAAACCTGAAGACTATTCATTACTCACCTGAGTATGAATATTGGAATTGGTGTGAAGTATTTCAAAGTTGAGGATTGAGACATTGAGAATTGGGACTTTGAGGAGTGAGACATTGAGGATTTCTATGGTTTAATTAAAAAAATTGATACTGCTCTCTACAATGGTACAATGGCCAGTTGTGGATAATGGGGGACTGTTGTTGTTGTGTCATGTGTTGTAAAAACAATGCCCTATTATTTTGACATTTTGGGAAGCTTGGGTAGGATTATATGAAAAAAATAGGAAATATGAGTATTGTACAGTAGAGGAAACATAATATTTATTAGGAAGGTAAATGATTGAAATACAATGTCATAAAACCTAGTGGAGTAAATCAGAGAGGCCATCCACAGGACACAAAATATGGGATTTTTGCTTGTTCTCTCTTTGACTTGTCCTCAATTTTAGCAAGGACATGGACATATCCTGGACATTGTCCTGGACATAGGACACAGTCAGGGCATATCAAGTGCATCTGCAGATAATCAACTACCTGTGCCAAAGCTATGCTGATATAATAGAAAAAAGGAGATTTACTTAGGAACAATGGAGAGACAGAATTGAAAATTAATTCAATGAAACCAATTTGTTAGTTGTTTGGATCAATTAAAACAATGGGAAAGTGGAGATTCTACTCCTGAAAAATCAGATCAATTTTATTTTGGAAAATCGAATTTGGTTAATTTAGAATCAGTAAAGAGACTAGATTAGAACAATAATGAAACCAATTTGTTGATTGTACTGATAAAAATTTAATACTAAAACCTAAAAAATTGAAATAATCATCTCATACTAATAAAACCTTTGGTGTGCTCCTATACTAAAATAACCTTGCCAAAAAGAGGCATCATGGCACTAGACATGAGCAAGCATGTCCTTAGATTCAAATATAGTCTTAATGTACATTCAATTTCCAGTCAGTGAAGATGCTTAGCTTCAACTGCTATGTCCTGGGTGGTATCAATTACAGATGTCACTATTTGGCACCTGTAAATGTGTCAAAGAAAAGGTATGGTATGGTTATGATTAGTTCATTTTAATCCTTTGATTTAACACAAGCTCAGCCCACTTCAACCTCAATTCTTGATAGTCCAGTCCTTGATCCTTACACATGACATTTATGATGAAACCATTAGAAACATATCAAAAAATTGATTTTTTTTGACTTTAGCATTGATTTATTTGCCCCTAAACTTGAATAATGAAGAACATGCAAAAACAGTGGTCACATTCAATCATCCTGTTAGGTAATTTCCTTTTGTGTTCTATTTCTGTTCTTGTTCTAGGTGTTCTAGTATGGA
>JALLOT010001645.1:0-14473 GCA_036939595.1 Thalassiosira livingstoniorum | reverse complement strand
TCATTGGGGTCCCTTTAATTATATGTAGTTGTCCAGTTATTTCAATATTACTTTTTATACCAAGGGTACATAAAACTGTGTAGAAAAATATTTAAAAAAAATCTCATTTTGGTTGAGAAAAATTTTTTAGGGCGTTTTGCTCAAAAATAATACATAACTTAACATGATAGCGTCTCGAATCATATTAAAACCGCTATTATCGTGTGCCACCGTACGTTGTGTACTATGTACATTTGTACCATGTACTATATATGAGTAGTAAAAAAGGTAGCATAGTATCATTGATTTGCAATACTGTGCTCAATACTATGGTATGTTACCATACCTACCTGTGAAACAATAATAACCAACCAATAGCCAGGTGAACCAACTGACACACAAAACTGTAGTGATATTATTGTCGTTGCCACCACTGCTGCTGTCATCATCAATTCTTTCTCCGCCTTTGTTCTGCACTGTGTCACTGTCAATTATTGTGGCAAATCATCTGACTGTACACTTAGGTTCAATGGTTACAACAACACCATTACCAGTGCAGCACAGGAACAATAGAAGCACACACACCATTTCCTACTCTACTGCTGCCAACATCACCTACCCCAACACTACCAGCAATGCCAATGCTGCCAATTGTTTCCTTTCATAGCTAATATCAGACCCAAGGACCCTCCTGTAACTGCAACACATAACTCACCACACATCAACCAATTCATCCCCTCACACAGTGCACCACCCACAGGTCTCACCACACCATACCACCTGCACACCACCCAAGTATTTTTCAATTACTTTTTGGCAAATCTGAAATAAATGAAAAAAACTCCAAAAAATAATGCTATAGAGGCACCTACCGGATTGCAAAGGAGTTGCTTTTGATTAAGCCCTATGTGAACATTTTGTGAAATTCCTCAAAATGTGTATGTTTTTTATGCAAGCTATTTTTGTAAAATAAGCACTGACATTTACAGAAAATTCCTAGGAGGACAACAAAAAGGAAGTGATGATACAAATTGAGAATTTTGGAATCCAGTCCTCTATGTTGGGTACCAGTTTATTCCTTGTCAAAAGCATACTTTGTCATATTTTGAATACCTAGGATCAGTTGCATAAATATTGAACTTAACGTATCAAAACTTGTACACATCAGATTATTCTGATCTTGTCATTCCTGTTGAAGACAATCAAAGTCTGTGTTCATCATCTCCAATGCAAATAGATTTGTGTGAAGTAAAAAATCCAAGACCTTAGTCACTCTTTACATGCATCATAGATCACTCAAACAACATTTACTTATGTTTTTCACATCTTGAATTTTATGATCAAATTTTCTTTCCAGTATTCTCAAACTGTGAACCAATTCAACTAGAGTCATCAATTATTCTTTGTTCTATTTGTCAGGATGCAATGTCATCTAATTCTTTTTCAATTTTAGGCTGAACCATCTCTACCACTTTGAATAGGAACACAATGACTTGGTTGTCAGAATTTGTGTCTCAGAAGAATTTATTTCGCCACTCTGAAATACTGCAGACTCTTCAAATGTGTCCAATTTTTCATCTTTATCTGAAACTAAAAATGGTATAATCTATCAAAGATTGATTTACCGTGGCCCCAGTGCATTTATTCTTCCCTTGATGCCTTTGTTTCTATTGGCATTTCATGTAGGGGCTCTTTTAGCAAGTTGCCCTGGAGATATCTCAGTAATTATGGCCTGTAATGTGATTCCCATGAGAATTGGAGAGAGATGGTAATTTTTTTCATGTATCGTTTTAAATGAGAAACAACTTCCTTTAAGAAAATTCAACCAAACCATATCTTGAGTATATTTCTGATGTATGATAGAATTTTGAATTATTTTAATGATTTATCCTTTGCAAAAATGTATATTCTAAATATTTATTCAACATGTACAATGTCATTGTCTTAGGTATGGCTCTCACTTTATGATCTCCCTTTTCAACAAATAACAAAACAGAACAAAACAAAAAGTATACTAACATATGCACATACAGAGAGTTTCATCTTGATTAGAGTTTGATTTTTTATTGAGAACATGTCATGCCTTTTTTAGGAGACCAGTGCATTCAAATATGACATTAAATTGTTTTTGCAAAAAAACATTTCTTTGAAGCATCAGAGCTTAAGTTTTCTATTTGGAAACTATCAAAAGCAGTGGAATAGTGAAATTGAGTTTCAATTTGTAAGCTCAATTATTTATTGGTATTGGCATGCATCTTTCCCTGAAAGACTCATTTGACCACTTTTTATTCCCAATCATATCTGTAGATGATAGCTTTTTGTATCAAAAAAATCTTGTAGTACATTGTTGCCTTCTGTGTGTTTATCCACAATCTATGAAGGTAAAAGAATACCTAAATGTACATGCCTTTGGAATTTTATTTTGTTTCCAATGCAAATTTTATTTCATTTATCATTTGATTTTTCATTATTGATCTCTCTCAAAGTGCCCTTGAGCTTGGCCTTTCTTGAAACAAAAAATCTTGGAATGACAAATCACATAATATTTCTTTTTTCATTATTGCTCTAAAATGTTTCAATGATTTTATTGTTATACTATGTTTCCCTGTCTGTTTCATTTGAGCCATCTCATCAATGAAAGCAGAACCCATCAACGGTTTATATGATGTCTAGTGATTGAAAGTGATGCATTTTTTGCCTAATGAGGTGTGCCATGTGACAAATGATTTTTTTGTGTTGACAGTTGGTGTAGCCTTTTATGCATAGTAGTGATCCATGGCATGTAGAGATAATTATTTAAATTTGTCACAAAATGAATTCCTGCTATGTATTGTATCACATTACACAATATTGTCTGAAATTTTCAGACTCCTTTGCTTTTGTACTATGGTCAGTCATAGGTATATAAGTAGCACTTAGTACCATACTTACACACAACATGTCCCATTTTGATGAGGAAAGCTGAGATGCTGAATCTGATTACTAAGTCCATGTATGTGCTGAACAATAGTACTTCTCTATCAGTCTATTTTGTGTGTTGCCAAGCTTTGACAAAATGCCATGTTATGATTTCCACAATACCCTGTGCCGGCTCAATCGCAATGACCCTTCTTTGACTTTCCTTTTAATGGAAAGGTTTTTATCACATGGCGCAGAGGAATGGGTGTCTTTGGGACTAGCCGCTGGCCACAATACGAAGCTCAAAAAAGCCACGTTTTGTGGGGAAATCGAATGTGTTGTAGAAGAACAGCATCTGCATGTGGAGATGCTGTGCCGGGGACTATGTTACAACAAATCCATTGAAAAAGTCGAGTTTTATGATTTACCTTGGCATACGGGAACGTTCTTTCGATGTTTGAAACCATTCTTTGAGAAAAATAGGAACAGGTTGAAGGATCTTGCCATCCTTAGCTGTGGAATTCGCCGAGATGAATGGATACATATCACCCGTGTCCTTGATACATGCAAATCTTTTACTGAAATTTACATTAATGGCTGTTCATTACAGGCAAAGGAGGATATTTCTGTTAAGATTATTGAGTCTATGATGGATATGACATGCTTAGAGAAGCTGTCGTTATCCAAGAATGGAATTGGTAACAAGACAATGACACCCGGGTGGGATGCAAAATCTACACATGCACTTGCTGCATTACTAAGCAGTCCCCAAGTGCATTTGAAGATTCTTCGCCTTGGTGAAAATTTTCTGTGTGACGAAGATTTTGTTGCCCTGTTGGCTGGGTTGCTCATTAACAAATCGTTGGAGATACTTGACCTTTCTTCGAACCCTGGAACATTTAGCAATCAAATCTGGGTGAAATTGATTCGCCATTTACGCTTTTCCAATCATAACCTAAAGAGGATCGATTTTGACGCGGACCTTCCAGAGGATCTTCAATTTCTTTTGAAATTAAATGAAAAGGAAGATAAGCATTCATTGGCAATTCAAAAAGGATTGTACTTCGATTTTCTTGCGGAGAAGTCTGATGCACAGCCGTACCATGATCTTGACCAAAATATCAAGCCCCGTGTCTTACCACATATCTTAAGAACCATCAGTAGTGACAACTGCGAAAATGGAAGAGCTGACACGCATAGACGTTCTGCTCTGTTTCATTTTATTAGAAACATGCCTTTGGAAGTCACTCAGTTTGTTTCCAAATAGAGTACATATAGTGCGAAGAGGGTGTTCCTCTGCGGTTGTTGTGGCTAACTCTGCATTACGCTACTTTGCTCATAGTAGGCGGTGGTACTATGTAGCGGATTTTGTCGTTAATTCTAAAAGTCAACAGGAATTGAATAATTGAAACAAAATTTAAGCACGTAAAGGTCTTTAAACATTCCCGTTCTGAAATATCATTTTGAGCAATATGGAATTGTAAATGCCATTTGTATTGATTAAAATTCAAACTACCTCTTGAAAGAAGTGGAGCCTAAAATTATGACATGTGTATTATTGAACATGCATGGGGCTTCTCCTCGTTTTTTCGGCATCAGGACGACAGCTTGTTCACCTTTTCATCACCCAACCCGTCAACCCTTAATATAGCGTCCAGCACGTTCTGGGGTTGCTCTATTAGACGGGTGCTGCTGATCCGTGCCACCAGAGAGTGCGTCCTTAGGAGGTTAATAGGGATAATGCACTTCATATTACGTAAAAGTGGCTAGAGGGGCACGACAATGTCCACGATCACAGCCGGCGGTATGTTAAGGATAGAACTGGTCATAAGGCGTGACAACAAGTATTGGCAGCGATTCGCCATTCGGAACTGGGGGTCAGACTTGCCGGCGCTTTTCTGCCAAAAGCTATTGCTCATCTTTCTTTCAATCGCAAATCGGCATTGGCTCCAGTCATGACTATCCTCACATCCCCTCCGATGCTGCTGGCACCAGAAATTTTTTGAGACGAAAACCGATAACTAAAATACAATATGTAGCTCTATCTGTAGACACCGCACCACTTGGGTTTTCCCCTCAAAAACACGGGCTAAGAAGGGAACAGGAAAAATGTTCATGCATTGAGGGGAAGAACTATCAATCGTGTGGTAAAAACAAATAAAGAGTAAGTAAGAACAAAATATGTTTCGTTGTTACGACGTGAAGAGAAGGAATATCGCCCTTGTCTACATTGGAGACGCACAACATGATCGCAGAGCAAATTGAGTATTACTTTGCCGACTTGGACTCACGTCTATGCTCCACCCCTCTTGGAAGCCAAATTGACGACCAAGATGGGCATGTTTCGAATGAAGTAGTAAAGTGCTGAACGCCTACAATTCTCGCTCCTGGCATCTCTCTTACTTCTCTCTAATCCAATCGACGAAAGAACGTAAGGCAAAAGCTCAATATCGAAATCCTCTCCAAACGGTTCTTCGTTAAATGATCGTTCGGCGAGCAAGAAGTCAAAGTCGAGGCCTTTTCGTAAGCGGACAGATTCTCTATCCCCTTGCTGGTTCATTTGGAGAAGACTCTGTATTTTGCTTGGCACACATCCTCCAAAACAAAACTTTTGAAGAGTGTGATTGTAGTGCCGAAGCATGGTTTCCACATCAGACCATTCATCAGAATTCGACTGAATATATCCTTCTCCACTAGCACTTTTCAATCCCACTATCAAAGTTTTTATCTTCACATTGTACCTAAGCGAATGCGCAAGTGGGACCAGTACCTTCTTACTTATTGAACCAACGTCAAGGACCATTGTGTCCAAGTTCGAATGTGGGTTTTCGACGACGGAGACCAATGTTTTAGAAAAATCTTCCGACATGATTTGATAGGAGCCTCCAAAAAAATTGATTCTTTCCAACAGTTGCATCTCACTCAGCACAAATAAAACCTCTTCCATTCGTTTCGGAGTGAGGCGCCATCCGCAGATTGTAATTGATGTTAGAGACTTGCATGGACGCAAGATGGAGCAAACAAGATGAGTTTTTTTTTGCACAAGATCAACATCAAGTATTTCCAACTCCTTTAAGCTATGATTGCTTTCGAAGAATGATATCATTGATTGAGATAATTGTTCTCCGAGAAGCCGATGCGATCTAGACTTCAAAGTGAGTTTGTCGATTGATCGGTTGTCTCCCAAACCTCGGCAAAAAGCGTCTGCCAACTCTGATGGAAATTCCGTCCCGATATCGCTACTTCCCTCAATGGAAAGTGTCTTCAAATAGATATTTTTTCCGACTGTTTTTCCAAGCCTCTCGCAGAAACGAACGTCGTGAAAACAATTTTGCTCGATCAACTCTAGTGAAGTGAAGCTTGGATCATTTGCTTCAAGCCGAGATAGGATTCTCCATTGAAGTGGTTGAAACAGATAATTGAAGGCAAACATTCTTCATTCACAAGTTTCGTGTTTTAATTGACATCTAAGAAGATTTTTCGGTCCCCAGCGGTAGAAGATTAATGACCATTAGCTTGACACACAAATGAAAGTGACAGTTGTTGGCTGTCTTTGGTCGTGATGGTGCACGTCTCAACATCCGTGTTCTCATTGCGCAAGCCGATATCCCGTAACTTTAACTACATAGCCGCATCCGGACCATCGCGCAGCGCTGGGCTGTTGCCATCTTCCTCCCTATCCGCAACTACACGATTGCCCACATTATCGTCCCCGCCATCACTCTAGTACTGCACTCTGGCAAACAAAATCCCCTGTCTCCCCCGCAAGCAAACTACACCAGGAAAGAGCCTCCGAAAGGAGAACAAGACAAACTGGCGGATGATAGAATATCAGCCTCCATTTCAAGCTTAGAGAGCACCAAATGTATGGTCGCTGTTCACCCAACACATCCACTGCATCTTTGGACAGTAAGCCACATGCGTCCCGCTACTTTGCATCTCTTCTTTTATCTGTACTTAAGCAATGCCGATCATTTTGAACAAAATAGTATTTATTTCAATGACTTCAATTGATGCCATGTCAACTGCCGCCTCATGTCATTGGACATCTCTTGTTTCTCTATTCATCACAGCGAAGTTTGACTTTATTTCACTTTGGTCCATTCGCTGCTGCCCCCCCCCCACTTCGTCTTCACTAAAATGAGACTTCGATGGGTGCCATCGATGAAGTCATTGGCAAATTTGTTTCCGTATTTTTGCGACTCGTTGCAATTAGCAAAGCAAACTAGGAAGATGTGATGACGCAAAGAACAGAAAAATCTCCCAGGTGAAGACCCTATAGTACAACGAAATTAAAACGGGAGAACCGCGAACAAACAACTAGTGAAAAAATGGCTTTGCCAGCGTGGAAATCGGTGTATTTGATTGGTGGTAGACATCAGCATGATTTCATGAAGCACCAAACTCTAATACCTTCTCGTCCAACCATCCTCGCGCCGATGGCACTGATAACCGCAGACATTGCACAAACGCCAATTGGCCCGTCACATCATGTCCAGCCGCATATTATCGTTGCTGCCTTCGCCACTGTAACCCAGAGAACAACATGCCATCCCCCAAGCAAGCACACTACACCGGGCAAGAGCGCACCAAGGGAGAACAAAACCAATTGGATAACGATGGAATATCGGCATGTGTTCCGTGCTTGAAGAGCAGTTAATGTGGAAAAGTTCTTGAAGGGTTTTCTAACATTCCAATGCAGCCTCCTTTTGTTTTTTTTGGAATCAAACTATGCCCACCCCCTGAAACAGCAAGTAAAGAAGCCAGAACAACGCAATATTCGGATGTGGAGATATTCCATAATGCGAGAAACCCAATACTAGTCAAAACTACTTTTGCTGCCGTTGCTCCTGTGCATGCTTGATTGCTGATACTTTTTGAAAATTCATCTGTAAAAAAGAGATCACTTCGCCCCCTCTAAAATACAATGCAGTAAAATTCTAAAACCATCAAGTTGGGATTTCGTCCTCCCTGCTGATTTTCCTTTTGGCAGAATTCCTATTCAACCGGTATGACTCGACGTGTAGCTTCTTGCCACTTGTGACCCGACTCAACAATCAACAATGGCATGCATTGAACAAAGTAGTACAGAGCCGAATGTCTTTCGCTCACGCTCCTCGAATCCCTTTCACTCCGCACTCTGCCGATCGATGAAAGAACATATGGCAGCAATCTTAAATCGAATTTGTCGTTGAATGGTTCCGCATGAAATGGTCCATCTGGAAGCAGGAAATCAAAGTCCAGACCTTTTCGTAATCGGACAGAATCTTTGTCATCCCACTGATTCATCAAGAGGAGATTCTTTACTTCAACTGGCATGTCTGGCCAAAAAGCAAATTCTTCAAGCGTGTCATTATGAAAACGGAGCAAGTCATTCCATCGAGCGAAAACGGTTGGATCATCTTCCCATCCGGGAGAATAATAAGCTCCTATTTTCAAAGTTTTCAATGTAGTGTTGCATTTCAGAGAGAGTGCAAGAGCGACCAAAAACTCCTTGTTCATTTCTCTAATATCAACATGGAGTGTGTTCAAATTGGATTGAGGATTTTGAATGATCGAAGTGAATGCTTGAGAAAGCTCCACTGACATTTCCACATAAATCCCCATAAATACGGATATTCTTTCTAGAAGTGGCAGCTCATTCAGAACAGTTAAAAGTTCTGTCATGGTAAATTTGTTGAGGGATAGTCCATTGATTCTGATAGATCGTAATGATTTGCAAAGGCGCAGTATGGACCAAACGAGATCGAACCCATGACTTAAAAGAACATTGTCGTCAATTATTTCCTTCAAATTACGATTGTTTTGGAAGAATGGTATCATCAGTTGAAGTGATTCCCCAGAACGATAAAAATGAAAACCAAAACCAAAAGTTATCTTTTCGATGGATCTGTTTTGGGCTATGCCTCGACATAGTTCTTCCACAAGTCTTGGTGGGAAATCAGGGCTATTATCATCCCCCACAATTGAAAGAGACTTCAAAATTGTATTATTGCCGATTGCCCTTCCAAGTTTCCCACATTTATGAGCATTGGTTGGAAATTTTTTCAACGTTAGAGATGTTGTGAGGGTTGGATCGTTGGCCTCGAGCTGAGTTATGAGTATTTCTTGAGGTCGAAATAGACGATTGAAGGCTTGGATAGCAAACATTTTCTTCAAATCGCTAGAGGCTAGAGGATGTCAAAAGCACAAAATGTCTGTCAACGAACAATCGTTGAACTCAGCGAGTATCAAGGGTTGATTTTTCTTTTTCTGTTCCCGTCTCTGTGTGGGATTCCTTAGTTAATTAAGAGCCCGTCACTTGAAGTGGGAATTCGTTCAATCAGACTTTCTTCTCCGTCAATGTTGAAAGTTGAAAGTTGAAATCAAATTTTCACCCGATGCAACACGATTCTCGTCGATCTCTGGTGCCGTCGATAAATGCTGCTCCAAACCAAAAACGGGCTATGATCTACCATTCCTCGTTTTGGTCGCAACTGCAAGACCTTATGGGCGCAAGAGCCTTCACAGTCTTCAGCGCAATTATTATTTTGCATTTTGCGGTTTGCGGATTTCCGGATGGGACTCCGGGCGGATGAAGTTATCATCGTGAAATCGTGAGTCTTGCTATGTCTTTAGCATTTGACGCAGAACGCAGCAGCTGCAATCTCCCATTTTCAGTGTTTACACCATAAGTAAGAAGTAGAATACCACTTCTTAAAAAAGAAAGAAGTATGAGTTAAAAAATCTAGGAGAGGATAAAGTGAGCTATCTACTTTAGAATCTACTGGCTACAAGCCTCCGACAGTTGACAGACGGGCGACAGGCAGACGGGCAACAACACCCCCCATCGGAGCGCTTGAGGAAAGACGGACGGACAAAGCCGAACGGGCAAAGGAAGACAAATGTGAAAACAGGACTGGAAATGTCTGAAGGAATAGTGGGACAGCCGTAAGGAGGCCCAAAAGGCCCGCAGGCTTTGAGGAAAATGAATGGTTGAAGTTTTTATGCGAAGAGAAAGTTGAAGAAGAAGGACGTGATGGCATGACAGAAATCGAAGAAGGAGTGACATCATGGCTGCTGGAAGCAGCGACGTCAGGCATGCAAGCTTCCGATGAGCTCACATTTTGAGAGTGCGCAGCAGCTACGGACTGGGCCACAGGGGAAAGGCAGGTGGAATCAGGTGGGAATCGCTGCAGGAATGTGGGCAGGGCGCACATAAAAGAGTCCCGGAGACGGCGAAAATGTGCACCGTCTCGCATTTCTTTGGTGAAAATATCTGCGGGATTGCATTTGCCATCGACGTGCAACACTCGCAGAGTTTTATCAGCGACCCATTCGCGAACTGAGTTGTCCCTCAGCTCCATGTGCTTAATTTGCTTCATGGTCTGATTGTGGGCCCAGTTAACGCAAGCAGTATTATCATTATAGAGGGGGATGGACTCGTCAGAGTCCGAGGGGACAAGACCAATCTTTGCCAGTCCCGAAGCAAGATTTTTGATGGACAATGTGAGCTTGGCAGCCTCACTTGTGGCGCGAATTTCCGCCTCACATGAGCTGTGCGAGGTACGGTCTTGACGGACCGATTTCCAAGCAATCGGTCCACCCATACGAAAAACAATGGCCCCACTCATGCTTCTAAACTTGAAGAGGGGTAAAAGGGTTCCTTCACGAATGGCGTTGCCGAGTTGCGAACCCCAGCACGCATCACTATAAGTGGTGAGGCGATGTGCAGACGATGGAGGAGGGGGTTTCGCATCGGAGTAAGCCTCCGTATCCGACGAGTGAGGAAAATGCAAAAAACAGTGAGTGGGTTGAGAAGTTTCAGACGAAAAGGAAATACCATAAGTATGGGTGGAGTGCACGTAGTGAAGGGCATATAAAGCAGCCTTGAGATGACCAGGCGCTGGACATTGGTTATAGGAAGATAGAAAGGAGTGAACAGGTGCAATATCTGGTCGGGTATTAGAAGCCAACCACCCGAGGCTGCCGACCAGGCTTTGATAGGCCTCGGTGCGACGAATTTGGGCTGGCGAAGTTTCATCCGCCTTACCGTCTGGAATGGCGTCAATAGGAATTCCCAAGCGGTAAGGGGTTGCAGTTGGAGTTGGAGATTGGAGATGGAGATTGAAGCTTTCAACAAGGTTCGCAGCAAAAGCCGCCTGATTTAGATGAACTGATACACGTTTAGGAGTGACGGACCAGATGAAATTCACTCCCAAAAACCATTCGACGGTCCCCATAAAATCCACTTTGATCAATTTGGAGAGAATGCGTTCGAAGTGACGTTCCACATCGGAAGAAGTGGAGAAGTAGACAAAATCGTCCACATAAAGGCCCAACACGATTGGAACTTTGGGAATGAAAGTATTGGGATTAGCAGGGTCAATAGAAGAAGACATAGACGGAGGAAAGTTGGGGTCCGTGACGAAGCCAGAAAAAATGCAAGGGTCATAAATATTTTGCTTGAGCCCCATCGAAAGTAAAATTTTCTTGATCTTGTCGTACCAGTGACGAGGACTGCGGCGCAAGCCGTAGAGGGTACGTTTGAGCAGCCAATACTCATTTGGTTTTGCATCGGGATCACCTGAAGGGGGCTTAACTATGGTAACCTCCTCAGGTGGCAATTCTCCATTGCAAAAAGCATTTTTGCAATCGCCTTGTTTAAGGGTGCGGCGATGTTCCACAGCCAAGCTCGTGAGATAGCGAAGGGAATCAGAACGAAGCACTGGGGCATATCGTTCTGATTTGCTCCACACGCGATCCTCATGATTCCCAAGAACGACGATTCGTGATTTGGCCCTCACCGGTAGGAGATTCTGGTCCTTTTTGACGGTGAGGACGCACATAGTCGGTATGGCCCGAGGAGCACCCTTCTCACGCAGAGCTCTGTATTGAGCCAGTGTGAGCTTCTCATACGTTCCCATGGATTCAATAGAATCCTTCTCCTCATAGTAACTTTGCAGCCACACCTCACGATCTGGATGATTGTCGGCTAAGGCCTGCATCAGTGAAGAAGGGCAGTCTGAATGAAGATTAACTGCACTGACGAGGTGTGCATAAGGGTCAAAGGTCGGGGAAGATGAACCAGAGGAAGGATTGCGTAGAAAAGAAGAGGGCTGGTGACCTGGCAGAAGAATGCCCTGGACACACATGTCTGTCCAGGAGTGCACCAGATCTGGAAGAGGGACCCCCCATTCTTCAGTTTTTCGATTCGGATGTCTTTTGTAAACGAAGCGATAGACACCATTACGAATACCGAGGTAGCCCTTGAAGTATTGGCCCTCGTGTTCGTATGTGATCTTCGAATTGAGTTGAAGGAAAGGAGGAAGCAGTGAATCAGACGATTCATCTGAAGAGTCAATGGCCGGAGGCTGAGGAAGGAGGTCCTTCAATTCAGACTCAGTTACATGGATGGTCGTTGAATCATCAAATTGCACCAGGTAAGAATGTTGAGACGGACCTTTGGTGGAAGGCATGGGTATGTCCATCACAGTACCCGACTTCAAGATGTTGGTGGATGGGTCGAGCTTCTCAACGCGAGTGCCGGGTGGAAAGGGTTCTTCCTGGGCAGGGTTTCGGTCGCGTAATAACGAACAGAACAACCCGCCATCATAAGAAAGTTGAGGATAAACGGCTCCCGGGAGACGGTAGGGGTCCAGACGATATGTGTCTGGTTCATAGAAGCGCTTGCTACGTGGGTTGTAGACAAGAAGGGAGTTGGAGCGAGAAGACCGGCCCACCACAATGCCATCCAACGTGTGAGCCTGGGCATTAGAACGATTGGTGACCCCATCTTTATCGTGGTGAAAATAGACCATGGAGAAAAGTGGGGTCCAAGTGCGAGTGTCTGCCGGGACACCATGCACAAGCATGAACGGTGAGACCAATTTACGGCGAAATTTGCCGGGGATCACGTTCATCATGCGCGCCGAATGCAAAATGGCGTGATACCAGAAGGATTTTGGCATCTGTTTTTCAGTTAGGTAGGCACGGCTCATATGAACCATGACCTTCCAGTGGCTCTCAACGAGTCCGTTAGAAGATTGCCGACCAGCTGGGGCTGCAATGATGGTAGAGTCTTTGTCAGCCAAGAAAAGCTTGACCTTCGAACCCACCAACTTATCATCACAGTCACATTGAAACTGTGTGGCGAACCGTCCAGCCTCAGTGCGAAAAAGTAAGAAGGCGGCCAGAATTTCGTCAGCCGAAAGAGTTTTGAGGCCAAAGACCCAATTATACCGAGTAGCTCGATCAACAAAGATCAGAGCGTACCGGCATCCGCCAACTGCAACTCCGTCCCCAAACGCAATGTCAAGATGTACGACGTCTAAATATTTATATTTCCGACGATCAACTGGACCACCTCGTTTAGCTTTCGGGATAGAAGTGTACGAGCCCAAGGCCTGCGGGAACTCGCCACCATCAACCCAGGTACCATTGCTAGTTTGTATGAAATGCTGGTAGTTTTTGAATTTACGGCAACCGGTGATACGGTGGAGCTCCTCGGCAGTCCAATGGGTTTTTGTATCAGACCCATTTGGAGTGTCGCAGGGCCGAACCCGTGGGAGCACGGAGTTAGAATGATGAAGGTGCTGCAAAATTTCCTCTTGAGTCATAGTGGATAAAAGACGGGGCTTAGGTGGTTCATCAGGCTCTGGTGTGAGGACCTGTTGAAGTTCTGATGGGGTAAGCGAAGATAAGGTGCGAGATATCTGTTTGTTCAATGAGAGCAGGTGCTGCAGGCTCTGCGTAGGTTTGGGCATGGAAGAAGGAGGAAGGGTCGGAGACGATGAAGGTGCTGGAGTAACGGCTGGGTTTGGATCAATTGTGGGGCATTCTGTAGGGATGTCATCTGGTGGAATGATGTCGGGGGGCTGGGCTGCCTGCGAAGAGTGGCCACACTTAGCCCAGTGTCTGCTGAAGATGAAATGTTGTGGAACTGGTGGTGGAGATGGAGGTAAGGGTGATTCAGTTGGAGTGGACGAGACTGTTGAAGCAGCCGAAGAACGAGGTTGCTTGTAGTCTAGCGTGTCGAGGTCGGCATCCTTACCCAACGGCTCGTAAGAAAGATGACAGTCCACACTGGTATCCACGGTGAGCATGAAGGTAGGGAAAAAGACGTGGAATCCTACGTCGTGGTGGCCGAAGAAACCGCAATGGGGCTGTGTGAGATGGGCCCGAAGACTGTAAAGTGGAGTTCGAAGTGCCGGGACGTGGAGAACATTCCGCACAAGAACCTTACGCCCATTTAGAATAAAAATTGCAGTTCCCTTGCCCAAGACAGGCGCAATGGTTCTATTGCCCATGCGCACACCCAAACCAGTAACACGATGGTACGAGACAAAAGCCGTTTTGTCAGCCGTCATGTGATCTGTGGCACCCGTATCAGCTACCATCAGGCCACGGCGAAGAGGACGGGATGCCAGTGTCGGGTAGGAAGGAGCATAGTCTTTTAATTCCGCAAAGAGGTGGGCCAACTTGTCCGAAACGGCAGTTGAGGAACAAAGGGGCCAGGCCTCAGCTGCTAGAGCATCTACAGTCTCAGATTTGAGATGAATGAGACCACTACTACAAGTAGATTGAGGAGTAGGCGGAGAGTAAGGGATAACATTTG
>JALLOT010001644.1:0-14491 GCA_036939595.1 Thalassiosira livingstoniorum | reverse complement strand
TCTTTGACGGAAAACGGATTCTGAGAAGTGTGACAGAATCGGCGGCAGCACCTAGTTACAGTATTTTTTGCCTCGCGCACGGTCCATGTTAGCCCAATCTAGGGGTAGATCGGATTGTCACCTCTATGGGTTCTACACTTTTCATGGTGATGATCTTTTTGGTTTTGGTCTACCATAATAAAGCACCATTACCG
Source organism: Thalassiosira livingstoniorum (assembly GCA_036939595.1). Classification (NCBI taxonomy): domain Eukaryota; phylum Bacillariophyta; class Thalassiosirophyceae; order Thalassiosirales; family Thalassiosiraceae; genus Thalassiosira; species Thalassiosira livingstoniorum. The sequence continues at coordinate 14,297 of JALLOT010001644.1, read as the reverse complement.
ATCACCATCTCATGCCACCATCTCTCCACCATCACCATGGCAAATGATACCCAAATAGGTTGTTTGTCATTTCCAAAAAATCAAGCACATGGCATGGTGGAAACACTCAAAGCTCTTAGTCCCTTATGTCACAAGCAGTGGTGGCTTCACAACTGTGAAATGAGTTGTTGTATTGGTTTCGTGGTGATGTGGTATTTTTAACCAACATTTTTGACCATGATGCAATAGAGATGTCCCCAGGGTTTCATAGGTCAACAAAAGGTCCTCAATGAGAAGAATCTTATTTAACCCAACAATTTGAATAAAATATTTTTTATTTGGTGCTTACAAAAGGAGTACTATTAGTTTTTTTACAGTTTTTCAATAGTAGGGTATCTACCTCTAACCGAAAATAATGAGGAATTACCACTGCCATCAAAAAAGTTGCCAGTAAGAAGAACTACCCTCATGGAAAAATATACTAATAATTGCTGCTGTTATTCAAATTATTTATGGAAGTGTTCAATTTATTACCTTTTTCTGTTCTGGTGACAACATCAGGTAGCTAAACAGTACAAGTGACACTGTGTATCAAATTTCCATTGTTTCATTTTTTAAAAGCAAGAATCAATACAGATCTTGTGTTCTCTCCACCTAAACATGGTGCCACTTCCTTGAAAATATTGTTGTTCTGGTGCATTTCCATTTTTCATCCCTCAAAATACCTCAACGCTTCCCCCCTAATTCCATTTTGTTTTTATTTTGGTTTTTGTTGCTGCAGTTGTTGTTTTATTGTCATTATACACTTGCTTCATAGTTTCTCATGCCATTGGAATAAGCATGGGATTTACATGTATGTAGATCCATTGTAAGATAGTCATAAAGTGGATGAAATAACAGGTAAAAGTCAGATCCTATGAAAATCCTGAGAAAATGAAATGTGCTGTTCTTAATAGAGTAACTTTAATAGCATGTTTTTATTCTTTTTGATGTTTAAATTCATTTCATCAGTTATGGATAATGTGATTTTTATATCTTGAAAATGGTATTGCTATCCCATTGTGTGGATCTACTCTTGATCTGCACATGATGCACAAATATAAATCCCATTAGATACTCACTTTCTAATACATAATAGTAAATGCAATGATGGCTGAAGTTACCAATGCCAACATATTGATGGCCATTAAATTGGTGAAGAAAATGTTGAAATATGGTAAACATCTACTTTTGGTCAAACAACTGTATGTTGACATTAAAAACCTATTATTGTCCTTGTGATTGTATTTTCATTGTCATTTATTAAGATACCACATTGACATTCCAACAAAAATGTATTGCCTCTAGTCTGTATCCAGTGCACATATCATACAGTGAATATCATACTAGGGAGTGCTTTAATTGTTGGGTCCTTAATTGAATAAGTATGTATGAGTTACCACCTTAGCAGACTACTTTTAGGTAATGAAGAGAGAAGAACTGCTAAAAATCTAAATACACTGATTTTAGATAATAAACTATCAAATGGTAGACATGACAGATGTGGTAACTCAGTTAGAATAGAGTTATGGTAAACTGCTACTGTAAATTTTTAAATACTCAAATAGCAACCTGCATGACTGACCATAGGAAACATAGTCAGTTCATATTAAAATTGAGCAATATCACCAACCAAAAAGACTTATCCTGTTTCAGGTATGTATCTACTTCATTTTTTGAAGAAAAAAGCAATTGAGTTGGTCTGGGTAGTTAAAAATCAAAAGCCAGAGTGGCAGCAACAAAGCTGTGAGTGGTGAATTTGAAAAAATGAAAAATTGTAACAAAATTGAGTGAAATCATCAAACAAAAGGGGGCTCCCCACATTTCAAATATGTATCCACATACTTTTTGACAGGGAACATGATGGAGCTGGTCTGGGGAGTGAAAAATTAGGATACAACGTGGTAGCAACAATGTCACAAACAATAAAAAAAATTGAAAAAATTAACTCTAAATTTTGGTAGCACTTCCCCCCTCCCTTGCATGTAGACACACAATTCTTAACCAACAAGGGCCATTACAGACAACTGCACACACTTCATGTGTAGAGGAAGCATCAAACAAAATTAAAGATCTCCACTTCCAAAAATCCACATGACAAAATATTTTTTATATGACACTACCTCCTCCCTTGATATGATGTGTTCCTGTTCTATTTAAGAAAAGCCAAAGGAAAAATTTGGAATGATGCAATTGTTTATTAATTTTGATGCTGAATAGATAATGATAAAATAATTAATACTTACTTCTGTTGAAACCCAATTTGTATAGACATTCTCTCATTGGCACCATTGTTTTTGACACCAAAAGGAGGCTTTTGGCTCATTTTGGGAGAATAGAAGAATGCATCCTGCACCTTTTCCCAATGGATTACTTGGGTATGGGAGGGTTTCCCTCCTGGTTAATTGTTTGAAGGCAGTAATAATGATCATTCTACCTACAGTTAGAAAGAAACTGATGGCAGCAATGAGAACAACTGCATCATTACGTAGATTATGATGGGAGTTTCAATAATAAATTTCAGTCCAGAAAAATTGAAAGGTGAGAGATGGGTTAATTTTAATAAATGGATACAAAAATTATCCTGATCATGATTTCATTACTTACCTGATTACAAATGTTGGGATTGGTGTTGAGTATTGCAATATTGAGGATTGGGACAACATTGATGATTGCTATGGTTTACTTGAAAAAGTAGGGAAATCTCATGAATATGATGCTGTGGTGTCTGGCTGGTTGTGGGTGGGTGTTTGTTGTGCTGTGTGCTGTAAAAGAGATAAAGAGATGCTCTAATATTTTGACATTTTTGGAAGCTTGGGTAGGATTCTGGTAGAATTGGGAAAAATAGGACACACCAACATTGTAAAGTACAAAAATATTATTCAATAAGAAGGTGAACACAGGAGCTACAATATTGTAAATCCCAGTGCAATAGAATGTAGAGGACATACAGAGGACAAGAAACAATTTATTTTATTGGTTTTACTCTCTTTTCATTGTACTAATTTTGATGGGGACATGTACAAGTCCTTGATATTGTCTGGAAATGGAACACAGTCAGGACATGTCCAGGACATCTACAGCCAAGCTCTTTTGATGTTCTAAATAACAAATATTGAATCCAAAATTGACCAAAATGTTCTCTTGGAAGAAAACACATTTTTTTGAAAGAAGGTATTGATTCAAAACTTGATGTTTCCATGCAGCAATCCATGCTTTTGAAAAACAAAAATTATCCCAAAAACTGGGTTAGAAATAGTGTGCAGCATTTTGACATGGAGAGTTAAATTTTGAATATTTTTGTTGCCACATTTTTACTAGAAAAAAATCCTAGAGTTAACAAATCAATGTTTAATTCATGAAAATATTGTTTGTATTTCTTCATAATTATGGCATAATTAAATAGTCTTTGGTGTCTGTGGACCAAAGATTAACTCTTCTCTACATGTATTATGTCACATATCTTATTAGAGCCATACTTCTGCATTTTTGATTTGAGATGTAAGTAACAAAAGGACAAACAACATTGTAGATGAGATCAAGCTTCTCGAATTTTCTTTTGGTACTCATGGACTGTCCACCATACCTTGACTTACATGATGTGAACATAATTGTAACCCCCAGCCCCAGTATGACTGTTTTTCAATTCAAAAATCTTGCTATTATTGACTCACTGATTTGGCATTAGGAAGCTTTGGACATTTAGATCTGGAAAAATTGCATGCGGTGCATCATTTACATGTGGAAAATAGAAAATTTGATGAAGATGTGGTGAATATCTTGTTATTTAAGCTCAAGAATGGCCAACATTTAAAACAAAATTCAAAGCCTTGGTTTTGGTTTTGACTAAGAACCCACATTCATTCATTGAGAGTAGAACTTTCTGGAGGAAATTGTGAGCAATCATAATCCCCCATCACCTGGCAGAGATGCCAATGCCAAGTTCTTGATCATGATAGGTTGTATTATGTACTCATATGAAATTCCTCTGGCACAAGGCTAATACAAAGAAATATCAAACTTTTTATCATCCACTCAATGTGACCATTCTATTGATCAAAAATAGACAAAAATCCCTTCATTTTTGTATCTCTTTATATTTTTTATATTTCATAAGCTAGTATTATTTCAAAAGATGAAAATACATTGTTGAGCAAAGGAAAACTCCATACACATCTTTTCAACACTATTTCCATATGTGTAAATGTCAAACTTTGAGTGCTGTTTCTAAAATACTATTGCTTTCATTTATTCATTTACATAACACTTGTGAGTTGTAGCATTTAAAGAAATGATGCACATCAAAGATTTTGCTCATTTTTACAAAGTGTGTGCACATATCATTTAGACATCAAAGCAACAAGGAACTGGGGTCTTTTTGGTAACAAGCAAGGTCACTACAAAAAAATAAAAAACCAAACATAAAAATGAGAGCTCATAGCATGTCAATTTTCAAGTGTCCAAAACAAAATCAGAGGAGTCAAACAACTTAATATCACGTTGGTACATTCATACTGGAAAAGACAAATGTTTTTCTCATACAGTGCTGGGTTTCTTTGATTATTCTTACTGTTTCAAATGCTATTTTAATTGTTGCTCTCACCTAGCTACTGAAGTGAAGCACAGTACAATTTAGGATAGTCCACTTCAACAGAATTTGTTGGCACTGTTCTTATTGGCTTCTCCTCTAAGTGTGTTCTTTTGATATTTTGATTACAAAGGAAAAATAAATAGTTGACATTAGTTATCATTTTTCACCTGAAATAGGCTGATGATGAAGTTTTAAATGAAACTTTCTGTTTGTACATAATCAATAGCATAAAAATAGTTATGGAATTTTGTGTAAACTAAAACTCAAATAGAAAATACCAATTTACAATGTTTATGGAGATAATTCCAAATAAGATACTTTGTAAAATTGTTTTGAGGAGAATCTCTATCAACTATCAAAGTCATGGTTTACAGTCCATAGTGGTCATTGAAAATACAGTAAAAAAGAATAATAAAAAGAGACATAAAAAGCAAAACATAAAAGAGGTTCAAAAAGGTTCAAAAAAAGAAAGAAAATGATAGACATTAAGGGGACTTTCTATAGATTAATTCAAAAAATAAATTATTAATTCATTACGAGCAGATGGGACTAAAATGTTTTACAGAGAGATGACTATTTTTTGTGTGTAAATGATTATTTGGAGTTTCAAATTTGAGCCATATTAATTTGCAGTGTTAGTTTCTGGAAAGGATACTTTTTTTGGCTATGTATTACTTGCAGTTGTTTTCAATGACTTTTTTTGGTAAATTGGTATATAAATGATTCCAATAGTGGGATATATTTTCAAAAAAGGTAAATGTTCATGGATTGATTATGTTTATTATTCTCAAGAAAAGCATTTACAAAGTCCTGTGAATGGATGTCTACAAAGAGAAAATTAATTTTTTTCCTATACATTTGAGAGTTTATTGTGGCATCTTCTCCAAATGGAAATCATAGATAAACATTATGTATCACGATGTTTTATCTCTTGGTTACCTGAGAGTCATTTAATAATACCTTAGAAGCATCTACACATTTGAATATCTTTATTGCAGGCCCTTTTTTACCTCACTGCAAACCAGTATTTGATTTAAAGGTTCTTTTGTAAGAAATATGGTATTAATGAATATTAATCATCATCATTTTTCATTCTGTTCTAATGACAGGTCTCAAAATGATCACATTGATAGAATCATGGGAAGAACCTGTTTAAAACTCATCTGGTTTACAAATGAAACCTCCATTATGTTGTGAATAACTTTAATATATATATATTTGCTGAAATTTAAACAAAAATAAGGGGATAGCAAAATCAATGAGTATTCTAGTTCATAATATATTTTGCTGAGGAAATTCTGTTTTTTTATTTTTGAAATTAGGGTTAAAATTTTATGGGCATCATTGCTCATTTCCTCATTCTACAAAAAAATGGTACAATTATTATTTGAGGTGTTACTCAAATATGATCATCAGCTGTTAGAACCTTGTGATGATTGTTTGGTGGTATTTTGACATGTTTTCTCTTTTTATGAAGGATTATGAGTATAAAATCTTGTCAAGGATCTTATTTTAGATTAAAGGAAACAACTCAAACCAGCCCTGATTTGACTTAAAAATTGTATTTTTCACAAAGCCTTTCAATACAATGAATGGGAAAATCTTACTATTCCTACTGAGCAAGTCTACATGGAGGTTAAACCTCTACAAGACAATGTTTTAAATTTTAAAAGTATGGTAAGAATCTGAATAATTTAAATAGTCAAAACTATGAGCATTTTCCATTGTGGAGGTGGAGAAATTTGTTGGTTGTCTAAAATAGGTGCTTTTTTAACAATGAGTTTAAATTTCTTATTTCATTAATTCCAAGAGCAACTATGCGAAAATCAAATCAATTTGTTCACACAATTTTTCTTTTGTAGCATAAGTCATCTGATTCCATTTTTTACACATCATAACAACATAATATAAAGGTATTTAGAATTCAGAGGCATGGTAGAAAAGGGATACTGTTCAAGTTTAACAATGAATACATAAATGTCTAATACAACTTTTTAAAATTATCTCAACATTTCTGGCAAAAATGTTGATGCCATAAATGTATGCTGGCAATGCTGGTTATTTTATCTAACAGATATAATATTATATATATATATATATATATAATATTGGTTATTAAAATTATCACATTTAAGTTTTATTTTGTTTCTGATAAATGTATTTTTCCTCTTTTCTTGATTTAGTTGGAAATTCTATCTTTCATCACAATCCACTCATCTTCCCTATTTTTACTTTTTTCAAATGATCCTATGAAAAATTCTAGCAACACCACCTAAAATTTTATCATCAATACAGAAGTACTTCTTGAATGATGTGAGATAATCACAACAATGTTCTATATTGTATCTGAGTGAACATCATCAGAGACAATATTCAATATGTTACAGCAGTATTTTTTTAATCCAAATAAATTTGTATGGTGTCAGCTTGGTTGGTAGGAAGATTTAAGATTTCATCAATTTTTTAAGTAATTTAAATTTTTACCAAGCTTTTAATTATTGCTGTGATTGTGATGTGTACAATAAATTATTCTAAAACAGAAAGTTGTCTTCAGAAGTATTATCACCAGAGACTTTACAGATGGCTTCGAGGAAAATGTGTAATTTGGTCTTTGTGTATTAATGTCAATTGATTTATTGTTGAAAAAACCCTTTTCTGGCCTCCTGGATTAGTGTTGATAGCAGTACACCCCTTCACACATCTCAACCTCAATCTTTAATATGAAGATATAATTATCTTCATTAACAAATCCAGTAGTTATTTTTATTTTTTGGAATTTTTTATCAGTGGTGTTGATTACTTTTTAAAAATTTTGAAACTTATAATTTGATATTTAAAATTTGTGACCAAATTTATATCTTTCAAAATATATTCATATGACATCCTGATTCATTTAGGTTTCACTTTGAAGTACTAAATACTAATGTCTTTCCATTTCAGTTTTTCAAAAATTTTAAAACTTCCTATGACAACATAAAAAATACAAATGATTATTAATTTATTTTAAACTTCCAAGTGAAATATCTTTGTCAATTTTAGGTATTTTTGCATTATCTCTTCAAAATACAAGTTCTAATTGGCATGATAAAATTGATAGCATATTTGTTACATATTTTTAATTATTTGACAAAGGTGGTGGTCAGTTGAACTAAAATATTCAGTAACAGCTGCAAGAAGATGGATACAGTACTAGAGAAATGATTACTTTTCTTGCAGCAGACCCATTTTTATTTGTCATTTTAATTACTAGTAATAGTTCTTTCATAGCTGCTGATACTGTAATGAACAAAGTCAGAAGAATAAAAATATTAGTAGTAAGGAAGTAACAGGATGTTATTATTTTTTGTATTTCAGTGTTTTAGTTTGCTGATATTCATTATTAATTGCTTGCATGTGCATAATATATTGACTCAAAAGTAAGCCTCTGCCAGAGGATCTGCTCATGTTCAAATGGTAACAAGGTAACTTGGAATGATACTAGTTAATTCAGAATGATTGCAATGCTGTATACATATTACATGTATTCATATTAGTAGTATAATTTTCTCAAAATGTACCATGTCCATACACAATATGAATATTATCATACAACAGAAAAATGTGAATCTATCACTTAAACTTAAAAATAAATTGTCCATGAGTAAGTTTTGGATTGAAATGATTTTTTTCACACATTAGAACTAAAAAATAAAAAAAAGAAAAATCAAAGCTGCAATCAAATGAGACTACCAACTAACCATTGATCATTCTGAAATATGGAACCCTTTGGAATTAATACAGATTAAAGGAAGAAAAACCATTTGATTGCATACCTTTCTCCAAATTTTTGCTCCTTTTATAATAGGATTTGAACAGAGATCACTACCAAAAAGTTGTTTTGGGAAAAGCACCTCAGTAAGTATTGGTGTTACACTGCACATGTTGATCTTCAGAATAATGTTTTCATTGAAAATTTGAAAAAATGAGACTTTCTTAGTGTTTAAAAAATTTAATAGCAAGTATAGAGGAGGGCAGGAAGTCTGTTTTTGAATTTAGTAAGTGACAATTTGGAATAATAGTTCCATATTATCATCCTGTCAAAAAATCGTTCCACATTTAAAAATCAAAAGATTAACAAATGAGCCTTAATCTCCAATTATATCTTCCCTTAATAATAAAATAATCCTAGGTAGCTTTACATACTATGCTAGCTGAGCCAGTTCTAGATTGGATGGTTTAGCTGTAGTACACATATAATATGGGAACAACAATGCTGGTATACATAGTATTAACAACAAAATATCAACAGTATTTTGTTGTATAAAACTATTCCATTGAATTTGGTGTTCATTTTGAAAACATTCCACATAATAGAGTGATTGAATAAGGTGGTAAATCCTATAATAAATACCACTGTTTTTATTATGACCATGTTTGGATAAATTTGATATTGTTAACGTAGTAATCATTTTCCAATAAAAAATTATGGTCCCTAACTTTATATCACTACATTCATCATGAAAGTGGTAGTAACAAGTTTCTTGCTTTTTATCTTTCTGCACATAAACTATTTTGAAGAGATCCTAAGAGGAACATAATTACCAAAGTGATTTTCACATACATAGTTTTTGTTGTGATTAATTTTTGCTTTAAATAAAAACTCATTTTACAATGGTATTATCCTTATTATTGACTGAAACCTGATTAGTGTGATTACAACAAGCTTCATGGCAAAGTTTTGTTGAATGGAACTGATTACTGATTACTTTGTTACAAGAAAAATAACAGTTTTTTAAAATGAAAAACTACCAACAATTTTTCTGCAATGTATTTTTTCAATCAAGTGAACAGACAAGACATGTCCAAAGATATCTAACAAAGTGGCTTCATATTTCACTCTAACATCTATTTCTTTTGTTTTCATTTGCTCTCACCCCTTGAATTCATTTGTTTTGTAAAATGATTATTCTTGGGAAACTGTAGCTGAAAACAAAGGATGTATTTTGTTTGAAGAGTACTGTAATGCATTCCAAGGACTCTTCATTCAGATACAATGCTGGTAATATTCGTCATTTTATAATGCTTGGTATGTGGAACAATGATCAATTTAAAACAGTAAATCTAAAAAAGAAAACTTATAGCATTAAAATCACACCAAAAATAGAATTTTTCACTAATTTGTTACATTACAATTACAACACTTAAAAAACTCTAAAAATTGTAAATGTTGCTTGTCATCAGAATCAGTTACTATATTTTTGGTTACAGTATTGGTTATTCATTTTGGAGAGAATAAGAGTTTGCTGTTTGTTTTGACAATCATTTTGTTACATTTGATTTTAGTTGATTCCAGTCACTATCAGAAAAACTTTCCAGGCACAAATAATTGTCAAGGTCCCAAATCTAAGTTATAAAGTGTGTCTTTTGATCTCGTGAATAATTCAGCTCATATGACTTGAAGTCATAATATTTTTGGTGTAAAATACTTTGATAATATTAGTAAAAGTACCGTATACAACTACTATCATATAATATGAATTCATAAAATGAAACAATAAAGATTTGTTCTCAGTGCTTATTCCAATGTAAAGGCATGATGTTATTGTTGGAACTTCATTGAATTAAATGTTTTGATGTATGTTTTCAAGTAAAAATGTGTGCATCTTGTTTTCAAATGACAGTGGAGCAAATGGTAAATGATCTTACACTGACAATGAGCATATCATGGCTGTGGCTAACTTTATTTTGATGTAAAATTCTTTAATCTAGAAAATGATGCTACTAAACTTTCTTATATTTTTTGCTGGTTGAAATGCATACCTGAAGAGTACAAGCAACATTAACTTGTGATAGTATCAATATTTTTGAATAAAATAATCAACATGATAAAAGGCAGATTATCAAAGAAATTTACTAGTATTCTACTCGTCTCTTGATAATCATCAATCAGTGAAAACACCACTACTAAAAAATACTATTACAACAATCAGATGATAATATGTCTTGCATCAATGATATCATTTTATCAATAAAATTCAGATTTACTTTGAGAAGCTCCTGTTGAGACTGGCTCTTAGGCCATGGTGCTTACAACTAGTGTTATTACTAATTATGGGCTCTACCTAAGCTGCAGCTGCTGGAGCTGCAACGAGTGGACTCAGTGAGAAGAGTGGTCTGTCTGTGGTCGGTAAAGGTGCACTACGTAAGTAGCCACCTGGTACAGATCCAACAGCTCCAAAGTAAAAAATAATCATGTCTTTGAATTAACTTGTAATTGTATTTTTTTAATAATAGAATTGACTGAAAAGAAACTGTATTTTTTATGCCACCAAATATTGCAGACTATGATTGAGGACAGAATATTCACCAAAGCTTGTCATATATGCATGTCAATAAAAATAATTTACTACTGATATTATTATGCAGTAATATTTTTTTCAAATTTTGAGCATCCTCATTTTTGAGTCCAATGTAATAATAAGAAATTGAGCCATTATCAAACCCCACAACAACCAATATCACAATTGAGTGTTTAATTATTTTGAGTTTGAGGTGTTGTATCATTCCCTTTTGCAAGAATGAGATATTTCTAAGAACAAAACATTGAAGTTATGATAATTACAAAATTTCTTCTCCAGATATTTGAGCTGCTAGTAGCTATTGAATATTTCCAACCCACTGGTCAAGTGCAAATGTAAACTCAAAACAAATTAGAGAGATAATCTACAACAAGAAAACTCATTTTTAGTACCTTTCATGTAATTCAATGACTCAAAAGTGAAAATGAGAGTATACAATGCCTCAAAAGATGAATATATAAACTTTTAAAAACCTATAAAATAGGAACATAATTGTATAATGATCCTGTAACAATCAACATTGTTGGACCTTTACTTTGAAAAATTGACACAGAAATAATAGACCCAATTTCCCAAAGTATTTGTTATCAATAAAAAATTATTGTTATTAATTGATTTTGATTGTGTTTCAGAAATAAGTTGATCAAATAGATCCTGAAAAGCATGTTATAGTTTTATTCCTAAAACATGAAGATTCAGATGTGGTACTTTCTATCAATTTTAAACTGACATGTATTGTTTCAGTTAATTGATAAAAATTGGTTTCATTTTTTTCATTATTCAGTGATTAGATTTTAATTATACTTGTTACATAAACATATGAAACATATTGATGAGGCATACTTACTAACCAAGCGGTGAAAATGTTACAACTACTTTTTTCCAGTGAACATAGTAAACAGGTACATCTAAAAATTGAATGTCTTCATTAAAATTATGTTTACTTTAGTTTTTTTTCATGTTTCAAACAAGGTCTTACAGTTTTTGGTATTTTTTACTTCAAACTGATTAGACATGAGATTTTATTACCTCTCTCATAAAACAAGCACACAAGAGAATATTATGTAGTAACCATTTGCTGCAGAATATTAAATGGTACTTTTAGTATTTTCTCAAAATACATTGTACATAATGACTTATTTTTACAATATTTATTTCATCTTCATGTGAATCAATATTGGTTTTTGTTGACTTTATTTGAATCAGATTATGATAAACATTTTATGATGGCATTTTTAACTAAAAAATATTGGTTTAGTTTGAGTGAATGACAATGTATTAGCTATTTGAAAGAACTCTCACATTTTATTCATAAAATTTGGGTAGAAGATGATTTAATCTAAAAAATATATACTCTGAATCCTATTACAAAATAACAAAGCACACAATTTACCCTGGATTGTACTGGGTTCTATGTGGTTTTATTATCAACTTTTATTCACCTTGTGACATAATGGGTATCACAACATTTCTACACTGCATTTTTACTTGCACATTAGTTTTATAGTTTTACAACACCAATCAATTATCAAACATGTTCAATTAAACTGAAAAAAGAAAACAATACACCAGTCTCATCTTGGTCAGTTGCACCAGTTACTTTTTCACTCTGTCCATGTGAAATTATATCATGGATTATGATTTTTATTATGAAATATTTGTGAAATCATCATAAAATTGCCAAAGCTATGAACTTGACTAGAAATGACTCTTTACTTTTGCATCAATACACACAGGAATTACAATTTTTTTTATGATTTAGGTGCCACCATGGAATAATTTAGCATTATTGTGTGAATGTACCAAACAATTAGAATTGTTTCAAAATGGTTGTTGAGAGTTTTTCATTTTCGAAGGAACATGCCCAACCATAAAATGTCTAAACATTCTATGCCTTTTTATTTATATCATTATCACTTTCAGTTGAAGCCTAATACAATGGAGAGTAAAATAAAATAGGTCATGATGAAACAGATGTCTCTACCATATTTTTATAATAGAACTTGAGACAAAATCATCAAATTTTCCCTGCTCTCATGATTCCTTCTTCATCTTCCTCCACCCGAAACCCAATAAATTGGCATTTTCTCAGTATTGTCCTCATATTCTTTCCACCCACTTTGCATTTACTTGTAACATTCAAATAAGCCATTTTGCTGATCATCCTGTATGTAAAGATATGCAAAGTTCAATTAAGTTTGTCAGTTTTCCAAGCAAAAGATGATTGTTCTCACAACAAACTGTAATAAAGACAACAAAATATATTTTGCATTGATTGAAAAATTAGATCACTTTTCAGTAAGTTTGCCAAATTAAACAATTTAAAAATATCTACTGGGGAAATCTTACTCCCTCGAATTTCGATGTGTTTTCAAATGCCAATGATATTTGATGCACAAATTCAACCAAGAATGCATTATTTTCATTAAACCCAAGTCACATCTACGAATCATAGCTATTCCAAACCATTTCACCCAGGCACTTCTATTGAAATGATGTGCTCTATGTTGTCAGTAAATAGCAAAAAATCTTGAATGACTAGAGAGATGAAAATGGCACAACAGATTCTACAGTCATTATTTACGAATAAATTATGCGAGATCATCTAGACAAGAAAGACCGAGGAAAACTCATGATCAACAAACGTGTTTATCCTCCAGAAAATTCTATTTTCAAAGATTTCTATTATCTTTAAATATTCCTTCTTACTCGGAACATTGCAGATTGCATCATTTTTTGTGAAGTAGATATGGTAGTCTCTGAAGATCAGTTGATATTTTTTAATATTTTGCTGATAAAAAAGTTTTGCGAGTAGATCAGGCTTGTAGGAGTATCAAAAAATAATTTTGCCTAAATAACTAAAGTTGTCTACCTTCATACTAACAGCATCAAAGACACCACATCACAGAATACGCATTACTCCAATTACTGAGAGTTGTTGAAGGTTGGTTAGAGAATCCACCAAACAGAAAGCTTATGCCATCGACATCATTATTCGTTTATCCCAAATACAATTCCGATCACAAGACTTGATCCATTCCCCAGACTCATTCTTTTTCAAAAATAGATAGTTCATTTCAAATCCCAACGAATCACGAGCTCTATTTATAAATCCAGACATTGTACTGGCTGGATTCCCAATGAAGACATTACTCATAATTGCCAATGTAATATCGCCCCCCACCCAAGAAGCATCTCTGGAAACGAGTCGAAGTTGTGGTCCTATTTCAGGATCAGCCTTTAAACGGTCCAGTACTTCGGATGCCTCTCCGTCTGTGATGAATACAATGGGACGATTTAGCATGCCGATAGGTTTAAGAATTGATTTTATGTATTCTGGCTTCATGTCA
>JALLOT010001643.1:0-14500 GCA_036939595.1 Thalassiosira livingstoniorum | reverse complement strand
ACAATCCCAATACGGAATCATAAACAACTAGGATTTAAATTTTCTGCCCTCAAAACCATGCCAAAGATGAAATAACACAACTCTGTGATGATCATTTTTTTTATTAGAAACAGCCATTTAAAACTTTCAACAACATTGTTAAGGCACCTTGATGAGCATACCAATTCAATTCTATTGTAATAAAGGGGGATGTGCATCGTTGCTACAAAAGATCCACATTGTTTTGTAAGACATCCAACCCATCTAGTATCTTGAACATTTTGAAACCATGTTATTTAACTATTACTATTTTACATTACAAACACAAAAAGGCTTGGGCTTTGATTTAAGGGTTAGGCTTCAACCTAATTTGACGACTACCAATAAGGTATTTTTCCAATGCAGTGTGGTAAAATAGTTCTCTTCATGATAGGAGATTGGTAACTCTCAAGACCAAAATTTGACTCATCTGGAAAAGAGATCTTTGGTTGTGCAACCTGAAACATCCCTTCTCTTTCAATTTCCTGGCTTCTTTGTGCCCTTAACATGTCATATCATTCAATTAAGAGATTTCCAATACTCAAATTTAATACCAAAACAAAAAACTACAATAACCAAATCCTACAACTGAATCTATAAAACCTGTAACAGACCCTACAAGAGTCCACAATAATCATAAAAAAATCCAAAACCAAATCAATAATATAAAAATAAAATGTAAAAGATCATACAAAAGAACATACAAAAATTGTACAAAAGAAAGTATAAAAGAGAATTAAAATAAAAGGCAACATAAGAACAAACCTACAAAAGAACCTACAAAAGACCCTACAAAGTAAAAAAGAGAGTACAAAATTAACCTACATAGAGACTTATGAAGACACCAACAAAAGAGACTACAAAGAAATCCAGAAAAAACAATGAAAGATCCCACAAAAGAACCCACAACAAAAATTGTAAAACTCAAGAAAAGAACCCATAAAAAGAAAATGAAAAACTACAAAAAAGCCTAAAAATGATCAGAAAAGTCTACAAAAAAATCTAGAAAGGAATTCACAAAATAACTAAAAAAAGAACAAATGGAAAAACTTACAAAATATGCTTAAATATTATCTTGTTGAAACACTTGAGTTTTCCATTGTCACTAAAGAAATCACCTGTCTCCAAGAATTAAGTAAAGAACCATTTGTTAATGCCACAGACTTGTACTCATGCCTTTATCTTGATATTTTGTATTGTTTTTTACTTTAATTGCCTTCTTGAAAAATGTTTGAAAAAATCCATCATGCTCATAGTTTATATTTTTCTTGGTATGACTGTCATTTAAGAATAGAACAATGGATTATTTTTTTGAAGATTGGGAATATTGATCTATGAAAATAAGAGATCCCAGAAATAATTTTATCAAGATTTTTGGCATGGCTGTATCATTTGGTGTGAATTGCGCCCCATTTTCTTCTGATTTTAGATCAAGTTCATGTGGATTTCTTATAAGTTTGAGTTTGACATATCAGATGCATTGACTTTGTTGATATCATTGGTGGCATTTATGGCTTTGGTTGTATTTGAACCATAAGCTGAATTGGTTGCATGGTTTGTTACACAATTGTCACCTGCAGGACTATTATTATTTGATATTTTTTTAATTATATTTTCCTTAGAGTTTTTCTTTGCCTTCAGGGTTGTTCTATTTCATTGGATGGAGTTTCAAATCCCAATCTTATGAGGTTTCTTTGTGGAGCTTGTCATCAAAACACTTTAATCAATTGTTGACTCAATAATTTGAGCTCATTAATATCTCTCCACAGTTTTTTTACCATTCTTTATCTCTGTTTCCTATCTGCTTCTTTTGTCATTGACAGGGTGTGATAGATATTTCCTTTTGAACAAGGTGAAAATCACTTATTAAATCTGTATGAATAATCTTAAATTGATTGTAAAAAACAATGACATAAAGTAATATTATAGCCAGCAGAACTCTTCAATACCAAGAATACTATTTTTAAGTTATGGCTATGATAATATGTGTACTGTAATTTTTAACATTATCTTTATTGTCTCTGTAACTACCCCTAAGAGCATTGGTATCTTCACTATTTTTTCTGAAATTGTACAAGTCTCAACCATTTTTTCAGCAATAGTAGGAGCCTTCCTACTACATAGAAATGGACATTGAAAATATGAGAATTTGTTACATGATGGGTTTTTTTAATGTTTGTATTTGATCACAAATTGTAGTGCTGTTGAATTTACTATTTAATGCTTTGAAACAAAAACTTTGCAATACATGGTTTTTAATTTCTTTTGTGTATCCACCAGTCATCTGTTTGACACTAATATTTCCATGTTCTTGTTTGCAACAGCCAAAGTTAGTTTTTTTGACCTCAAAGCAAGATCAAAAACAAAATAGATCAATTGATCACAAATAAGCTTTCATAATTTGAAATAATTATTTGAAACTGTAAACATTTCTTTGACACTTTGATTTTCAGACCAACTTGATCACATGGTAATAGTGGGGATTTGATCCATTGATATGAAAAGATCCATATTTGTTTGTAAAATATCCAGCCCATTCATCCATTATTTTGGAAAATTTGGATTTTGATATGTCTTAACCATTAATACTGAATTACACAATGAATGCAAAAAAGATTTAGATGTAGATTGATGCTTAGATTTAGTCTTAGACTTATTCACTATCAATGATAGTTTGGTACCAATCAATTATCTCCAAGACAGCATGGATCAAAATGATAGGTAAGGTTTAAAATAAGCAAAAATTCCTTGTCAAATTGCAAAAATATTTTTACATAAAACAGAAAGTCAAAAACTTGTTTGGAGAACATCAGCAATACAAAAAAACAGAATTCGCCAAAAAAAAACATTCATTAGCGGTGCGCTCCAGATGAGGTTGAGGGAGATTGGAGGAGAACAAAGGAGAACTAAGGAGAACTAAGAAAAACTAAGAAGAATTAAGGGGGGCTAAGGGAAACTAAGGAGAGCAAATGGGATCAAAGGAGAATTGAGGGGAGTGGATGATAGTGGAGAAGACCAAATTGGAAAAAAGGATAACAAAGGACAACAAAGGACAACAAAGGACAACAAAAGACAACAAAGGACAACAAAGGACAACATAGGAGAATCAAAATGGAGGAAAAACCTCCTTTGTTTAAGCAAAGCCTTGAAGTTGTACAATTTTTCTTTTTTTCTAATTGTGTAACAACTAACACATGGAAGAAACTTCTTTCCTTCAATTTTTTGGGTGATGAAAAATATCTATCCTTTGTAATTCAAAATGTCACCAAAAACTGCGAACTTTCTATTTTTTAAATCAAATCATGTTCCAGCACAATTTTTCATTGGTTTAGAAAGCAAACACTTTAGTAAATCTGGATGATTTGATGGATGGTTCAAAAATAGTAAAGTTCCTTGAGGCCACTGGTCACCTCTCAAAGTTTCTCTTTCCCAATATCCCTCTGATTGGAGAAGAGATGATGTTAAACAGTCAAATATTATCAAAATTTGGATCGTGGATACTGTTGTAAAATTGATGTGATCTATGTAGAACATATCAGGAACATTGATAGTAATGGTGATCACTTTTCTTTTAGGCATTTTTAACAATGTTTGCTACAATGACATACTCATTTTGTTTTTTGTCCAAAAATAATGAAAAAGAATGCATACCATTTAAAAAATATCAAAACTTGTTTCCTTAGTAAATGCAAGCAATGAATAAAAAAAATATTGTTTCAGAATCTAAATAAAAGAATTGAGCAATATTTTTTAATTGTGTGTAGAATCAAGGAGAGATGTTAATTTTTTGAATGTTTTGACTCAAGAGATCCCTTATCAAACTCAGTGTTGGTTCAATGGATCTACTCAAAGTATCCAGAATGGGGTGTTCCCTCTTGGGGGTTAAAAACTAATTGGATAGAAAAATACTAGATTTTGGAGAGAGGATATTGAAGTATCCAATGTTGGCAAAGGTAACTTATGATTCTAAGAGAGGGATCAGCCTATAGTAGCTTAGTGCAAGTCTTGTGTCTTCAACAATTACAAGTTATCTACAATTGCTATAAAAATCCCTCCCTGTATTCATATGGAAGCAAAATAAATGTTATGTCAGGTTACCATAGTGAGTATCAGTGTATTGATCTTAATTAGAAAAGGACAACAAAGAAGTTTGAGATTGGGTTTGAATATTTTTACTTTTAATACATTAGTATTGTTGTCAATACCACATATTTCAATATACAAAACCTTTGTTATTTAAATTTCAATTATTTCCTGGTCAATTTCTGTTGTCAATTGAACCTTTTCTTGGCCAACTCCAACTCTTTGACTGATGGTATTGATATGAATGAATTCACCACACTCATATCATAATATTCAATTTTGTGGTTTTCTTGGAGAATTTGTATTATATTGTAAATCACAAAATTTTATAGCATAGGAGATTGAATTAGATTTGGTATTTTTTGAACGTTACTTTGCAGTTTTTGTTTTGAAGTGTTGGTGTTGGTACATTGTGCCCTCTCAATGTACTTACAGATATCTCTCTTCCAGTTAGGAAATAATGATGAATGAAAAACTATATTTGGAACAGAGTAGATGCTGGTATATTTAGGTTTTTCAATAAAGAGTTTGCACTTGTTAGAAGAGCAGAATGCACAATGATCCAAAGAAATGTACAAGGACGGTTGAATTTGATTGTTAGTCATGTATTTTCTTATCCTTGTCTCTCTTTGAATTTCCTTTTTATTCAGTTTGCTTAGTACCCTGGGAGGAAAGCAAAGGTAACATAGGCAAATCTCTTTTGCTACACAAAATATTTGGATGTGGTATGCACAAACAGATGTGGCTTGTCTAAGGAGATTGGAGAAATAGAGAAGATATCTTTTGGCTCATGAGGGTTTTCTTCATGAGAAGATAATTAAAAACAATATTAAGATCTGAAGATATTATAAGAAAAGTTGTTTTGACACATGTTCCTTCTCTGAATTTCTCCATGGAGGTAAATAGGGGGTTAAAGCAAAGAATCAACATTTCAATGGATTTAACCATGCTGTCTGCAGTAAAAAATGATCACCTGAAACATTGGTTTGTTGCGCCATTTTCACCATGTATTGTTTACAGTGACATGGTTTTTCCTGTCAATTCTCAGCCAATACATTTTGAGCTGATAATATCCAGAAAAGAACCAAAACCTTGAAGGTGGTAAGTAACTAAGTGAGCTATTTTCACACTTTTTTCATCAGTTTTTCCCTAGCTTTGACATTCATGCAACAATAATTTACAGATGTGAGGAGATCAATACTTGACAACATTTCATTGTCATGTACAAAACATAAAGAACAAGTGAAATCATTGTCTGGTAAAGTAGAGCTTCGCATCTTACTTTTGCAATGACCTACCCCACAGTAAAAGTGTGAAGGCTAACTGTTCCACTTCTGCTCATGGTTTTTACAAGTGATTCCTTGAGTGAACTCTGTTTCTTTGGGGATCTGTGACTTACATTGACTTTTTCACATCCATGCTTTCTGGCAGAAAAGTTCAAACAAGTACCTCCAAATCTTACCTGTTTTCTTGCTTCCATTTGTTCTTCATCATATCCATAATCACCTTTTGATCTTTCATTTCTGTACCTTGGTGTACAAGCAATTTAAAATAATTGATTCATTTTCTGCTTCCCTCTGATGGTGACTTCTCCATTAAATCATCAGAATTAGATAGGCAACATGAATTGTCCCCCTGCTTTTTTGTCACGTCAGAAGTTTCTAAGCAAAATTGGTATACCCTTTATGGGCTTACTATTTTTCTTGCAACAAAATTCATTTCAAGCCAGCTTTGATTGTGATAAACATGAGATGTCACTCTTGCTTTATACAGTTTTTGAGTGATTTAGAAGATATGTGTTGTTTTGTATGTGTTAGATTGCATTTTCAAGCTTTCATAAAATGCAGTGCAAGGTACATATGTCTAATGGCCCACCAAATTTGAATCATCCAAAAAAAGCAATAGAAAGAGAATTATGTTGCAACTTCTCTTCTCTTTTACTCTACTGGTAATAATTCAAACATTTCAACAAAACCAAAATACCCATAGGAATGTATTATTCCCATCTTAAATTGAAAAGTGTTGAATCTGGTTTGCAACAAAAAGACTCTTAACTCTTGTATTTATCAATATCAATGTTCATTACTCTGGATAAAAATGTTCAGGTTCAAATGATTCAGTATCAATATTACCATTTGTAAATTGGCTTCTCTCATTAGTGTCAAAGTGGCCTTTTGTCATTGGTTTCCATTGATTCACCCACCAAATCTGCATCCATGAGCTTATTAAATTTCATGGCACCTTTGCTTTATTTGTTTCATTAAAGACATCACCCATATTGACTGAAGTAACAACCTCCCTCCCACAGATGTAAGTGGTATTTGAATGGATGGCCTCAATTTTTTACCAGTGTCTAGCACACACTTCCATACTGTTGAATCAATGGCTTGATTAGCTTTCAGGGGGTTAAGTTTTTCTTCTGCCTTTGTGACTCCAGTATTCAGTTGATTCTGGCAGTCTCGACTACTATGTCTGTCTCCATCACATAATATTCTGCATGAATGTTTGTTGTTGCTAGAAGAGTTTTGCCACAATTGAAATGTCTATCTAATATGTTATTAGATAGCCACCACTCATCCTGTCACTTTTTAGTAGGATCAATTCCATCATGATCTTCTTCCCATTCTTTGCCAGATGCAAATGAAGGAAGACTTGGAATTGAGCTAATATTGTAAGCCAAAATGAATTACAGAGAGTCAACAAGTGTGCAGTAACAGAGATCAATCCATCCTTTGAAGACACCATGAAAACACTTCAATACCCTTTGTCAGAAATAAAAAATGGTATTCTTGATTACTTTTTTCTAGCAATTTTCACTTTTTTTATATTCTGATATTGTTTTGACATTGTCAAGAAAGCTTTTCATTATTTTATGAAGAACACTATGATAAGCAAGAGCACCAGTCTGGTGCTAGCAAATTTTGACAAAAAATGTGTGTTGTATTTTCTTTGTACATTTACTGTCCATTGCAGTACAAACCTGATAGGTTTTTATTTTGTTTTTGTAGATGTATGATACACATATTTAGATATAGCTCAAAATGACAGGCAAATTTTGGTGGATCAGTTTGGGGTCATTTTGGGCCTCTTTTAGAACATCTGAAAAATTACAAAACTATTTTACAAACATTACATATTTTGTGTTAAAAATATACTACCATTACTAAATTGATCTTTGATCAAAAGAACATACATATCAGTTCCCTTGTAGATCAAAAAATGCTACTAGTTTTCTCTTTGGTTTCCAGAGAACCTGATGAGGTATAATGAAGGGGTGTACCAATACTTGTCTTGTTATGTCCTTCCTCTGTCAACTTAAAATAATTTATTTTTGCCTTTTGTTTCATTTTTGCTCCTGCCTGACCCTTTTTTCTAGACTGACAAAATATTCTAAACTGAAGGCACACCAAACTTTTGAACATCATCATCCCTCAACAAGCAGTTACTTTACATCATATCTACAGATAAATTCCTAACTTTTCCCTTTGTTATTTCAAAAATGGGACTTTATTTCCAAAATTATGATTCAATAACAGTTAGATTTTTCTGGATTTTTTCTACTCTTGCATCACAGGTGAAGGCCAATTCCATATTGATGATGGTGCTGAAGCTTGATAATGTGTTGATTTGACAAATTCATTAATTCTCTGGTCTAGCAGACACCAAACTTCACATAATATCAATCATTTGTTTTTCAATTCTAAATTTAATTTGAAATCACACTATATTCATGCTCTAGTATGTTGATTTTGTATTATTCGAGGCTTAGCATACCACTGTTGAAGGATATATCTTTAAATGTGGTAAATACTGGTAATCAATGATTTTAATACTAGCCTAGAACATTGCAAAAAAGTCAAACAAATTTCAATCTGGTAGGTTCATTAACACTTATCCAACTGTCCACAACGGAACTAGAATATACTTTCTCTACCAAGATGACACCCCTGGATATCATAATCAATGACTAAAAATTGATTTTTATGTCAGCTTAGGTGATGAATTTGCCTGTGAAGGATGAAACTTTAAGAATTGGTCACAGATCATGTTATTGAGATGATGGGTAGGTTTAGAAATTCATTCTAGACCTTTAGCTCAGAAGCATCAAGTATTGATGAGTCTATCAACTTAGAAGATGTATGAATTTTTACTTGTAACTAGCTACATAGTTAATGATTTTTTTACTAATAAAAATTTTTTATTAGTACTAGTATTTTGCCCAATGTAAATTTTGTTTATAAATTCTATAATTGATATTAATAATTCTCACATATTTAAGACTACTACTGAGCCTTAATCCTATCATTTGAATTAAAACTACATTAGACATAAGGAAGGGAGTAAGTTGTAAGTGTGGGAGTTTATCTGTGGATAATGTAGGTAATAATATCAAACATAATCAAACCTTTCAAAAATTGTTTACCTACTAATAGAAAGAATCAACCTAGTGTACTTTTCTTACATCTTTATGTCTTTAAAACTAAATCTTTCACTTAGATTCAGTCCTAAATAATCTTAAAATAGGTTTTTATTTGGTACAAAGATGATTGCCTTCATCAGCTGGCTCTGGTCACCACTTCCACCAAGCCATGCTATTGACCAACAAAACACCATACCTGCTTCCTCCCTGTCATGATTCCTACAAGATCTTTCATTGGTCTTGGTTTCATTGGTGCCATTGGTTTCATCATCAAAACATGCCAGTACTTGTGGAGGTTAACTGAGGTCAACAGAGGCTAATAGAGTATGTATGGGAATCAGTATGTGGCATCAGGCACCAATGGTATTGGAGTAAAAGATGAGATCAGGGAGATTGGTTTCATCAATTATCAAATACTAAAGGTTAATGATTGACCTTTATTTTGACCTTTATTGAGTGTTAAATGTTTTGGCTCATTTATCTCTTGTCCTCTCCCGTCCAGCACTCCTTCCAACCCATCTTCTAACCATACTAACCCACCCAATCATATTCCAACTTTTGACAGCTTGTGACAGCTTGTGACAGCTTGTGACAACAAGTGACAACAGGTGAAGACCTTAAATTCTTTGTTCCACCCATTCCACATGATATACAAACCAAAATGTGAATATTTAGCTTTGAGTCATGTGGCTTATTAATAGTTTAAAATTCCAGTGTACTTTTTTCTTGGCTCTGATGGATTTGTTTTTGAGTCTGTTATTGAAGGTATGTAAAACTGGTACATGGGGGAATAAAGACATTGCACATGGAGTTGGGAAAGGGTGACTTGTGACTTGAGAGTTTGACCTGAGTTTGAAAGTGTATGTAGTCATAAAAGTAGGACAATGCATGGTAGAGTACTTCAAAGAAGGGCAGATTATTGAGATCCAATGACAATGTGGCCTAGTAGAAAGAAGAAAGGGTTTTCATTATTTTTTGATTTATGCAGATGTTGTCCATCCAGACTCCGACACTTCACACTTTAACTGGCATGAAACAAAATCCTTACAGGAAGCTATCTTGGATGACATATGGTCATACGGCATCTGCCTCCCACAACAAGAAAGACATTTTGCTGCATTTCACCATGTCCATGGACACCTTACTCTGTATCTCTGGGGTTTCATGTATGGGACTTTGACTCAAATCATACAGTGAATCAAATCAGCAATCAACTCTGACTCCAATCCCCAATAGCTGTGAAGATGTGGAGATGTGAAAAGACAGAGAGGCATCTGGTGGAAATAATTGTCATGAGCCAATTATAAGTCATAAGTCATTCCTGACTCATTATGGAAACTTGGGAGTGAGTCTCAATAATTATGTAGTGGTCATGTAGGCAACAATCAAACTGGAGGAACTTGACTTTTGTCATTTTATTACAGTCCCATTTTTTGTTTGCATTACACTTTGAAGATGCTGACAATAATCTATGAGTCAAATCCTATCTCAACAAAACTTGACAACAAATTTCTAACTTTAACTGCAATTGGATCATTAATAATCTCCCAAATAATTTTGCACAATTTTCTTTCAAAGAAATAACAAATAATCTCCCCAAATAATTGGAAACAGGTTTTCTTCAAGTCCATCTTGATCTTTGAGAGTAATTTTCATTCTTGCCACAAAATTCTTTTTACCAAATCCAGCAGAGACTGTACATTTTAACCTTTGGGATTGTATTTTTTGTCTTTTGCCATCCCCACAGGTATTGGAAATATTTTTGGTGGAAATTTCCAGAAGATGGACCCAATGAAGGAATGATGATTTTGATTTGATAATCTGCAAAAATGAGAATTTTTCATCTGGATGCATTCTTGAATCACATCAATGACATGAACAATGAAGATTTCATTCCTGGTGTATTGGAAAATCTTCTGACAATAGTAAATGTCAGTGGCCACATGCACAAAGACCATTTTGCTCATGTTAGACACTGATACTTGATGGGAAACTTTGTGAAACAGATAGCATTACCATTATTTCTAGTGCCAGCATTATCATGGCCCACAGTACCAGGTGGTAAACCCAGCTATTTGAATTGACTATGATGTCCACAATCTATCTGTAAACTTCATTGGATATGGCAACTGATTTTTTTGTGAAAAATCTACTGGTGAGCCAATCATGTGCCTTAGATGGCCTCCAACTTCCATTGATTCTTTGTGTTTTTTTTTCTGGCATTAGATTTTGTTGCTCAAACATTATTTGAACATGATAAAATGTGGTATGATGCTTATCCATGCCAACTTAGTTATCTCGACATACAATTTGATATCAAGGATGACATGAAAAGCAGTAGCTCTTTTGATTGAACACATTATTTTTTTTGGTTTGTCTAAAAATCATGTAAGATTATTCTAGACTCATCACTGATGATTAAATAGAGTGTGTCCAAAATTCATTAGGTAGCAAAAACTTATTTACATTTATGCATATTGCACAAGTCACTAAAAGAATATCAATTTTTCTTGAAGGTTTATATGTGTTTAATTTTGAGATTATATGAATCCATAAAAATTAGGGATCTATGGAGATGCTGCAAAACATTTAAGGCTGAGTAAGGTAAATTATTGTTTTTATAATACCTGTACCATCATTATTAAAAAAATTGTTACAAACTAGAATTATGAGAATATTGAGTTTTAATCTCAATAAGATTGAACATATATATTTTGTGTTGGTAAGAGTATGATCAACTTTTATAGAGTGGGGGGTCTCTATTAGATTTTGTGTCTCCACACATATACTTCTGCAAAAAACAGAGAATACAGAAAAGCCTTAATTTTTTGAATCAAGTCACTCTCATAAATATGCGACAATATTTGACAAAAGTGCAATGAGTGTATTTGTGCAATACAAGACATGATCCAATATCTACAATTGCCTTCATCTTACTGTCTCAAATTGGAGTCATGCTGGAGAAGAAGTGAGGGATCTGATGCAGTCCATGAGCTTCCCCCAATGTCCCTTCTCTTTAACATGCCTTCAAAGAATTACTTGGAAGGCAGATTTTGATACAAAATTGGGCTTTGATCTCACATCCACAATCATGGAACTTGCAAAGTCATCAAAAACAAAGAAGTAGTCCCCAGAAGAGATTACTTGGGATCTTTTGAGTTTTATTTGTTTTGGTTTGAGATAGACCATTTGTTTGCTCCAAAATTTCCCCCAAAAAAGAAGAAGTAGATTGTAAAACATGACAGTTTGCAAATCCATTCAGAATATCATGCCCCTTTTGTTAATCAACCTTTTTTGTTATTTGCTGATCTTTTCCTCACAATTACTACTTGCAAATCCATTCAAAATTTCATACCCCTTTTGTTCATCAATCTTTTTTCATTATTTGCTGATCTTGTTCCTGCAATTACTACTTTTAACTCTTTGTACATGAAAAAGAATGGGAGGGCATTGTAATCCAAACCCAATTTACACATGAAACAAAATCAAGTCTGTTAGCAATTAGGGAATTGTTTTAAAACTTGTTACATTTGCTTTTTGTCCAGTAGCTTTTATAAAATAATCCAGAGTGTTAATTTGAAAATGAAAATGCAATGATTTGTTACCAAACCATTTCATTTTCCCAGTGATACCCATCTCCACTCATACCCAATGACATCTTTGTGAGATAGAATAAGTTTTTCTAATGATTCTCCAGAGACCAAAAAATGAGGACTTTGCCCACCATCTAAGTTAATGATACTAAAGGGCACCTAAATTGGTACTCAAGGTATGCTCAAGGCGATGAATCTAAAAAAAATGAATAACATCAAATAACAAATTCTATCTGCAAAGAAATCAGTACTACCACAAGTCTAATATGTCAACCCCACTGATTCATTTTGCCACTCACGGTGGAACTCACTGATTAAGCTTTGTGATGTAACATCTTTTCCCTCATCTTTATGTTTGATTTGCCAGAACTGTATGCTATTCATTCCTACTTATATTATTTAAACTAGAAAGGACATTGAGCAGCAAACAGCACCATGCAGCACCCAGAAGCATCCAGCAGCATCCAGTATAACAGCATCATCTCAGCATGTGTAATCGTGAAAGTGTAGCTTCATTGAAAGTGCCATGGGGGAGCAAATGCTTGAACATGGAGCATAGACACAAGATACAGCATCAAATATGGTACTGCTGGCTTGCGTTCTGTCATGGCAGCAACAGCCAAATGATGAGAAACTTCTCTTTATGCACGAGATACGAGATCTTACGAGATACAAGATTAAAGGCTGGTAGAAGCTGGGTTGTCTTCTGTCCCGAGTACAATAGTAGCAAGAGCTTCCGGATTAAGGTATCCCTTTGATGCTACCATAGTACTTACTGCAGAACCGTCAACATCGCATCAAACAACATCATTGACCCGTAGACATATTATTTGTTTCATTGAATATTATTTTACGAATACAGTTATGTGATACAACGCACAACTTCTCATGGATTGACAATCTTGCAGATTACACAACGATGGTGGCAGACGATCAAGATCGAGATTCAAGCCCATCGCCCCCTCCAATCATTAACCCCCCCCCAATGGTCCACCACGACACCCCACCCTCGCCCCCCATCTCAGCTCAATCCTCACGCAAGCCGAAACAAACTCTCAAACATCAAATTGTCCTCGACCCCACAAGGATCACAATACTCATAATCCGGATAACTCGTCGCCACGCAATTCACTAACGAATCCATCTGCCCACTGCAACGATCGACATTCCCGCACTGGGCATTCAAACACGTCGTGATCTCCGCGCAGTACGTGGTCGCTTGGAGCTCCGCGCAAGTCATGGAATCGTCGTACTTGGACTCGGAGCAGACGAGGCACTCGATGCAGCCCTCGGCTTCGTTGAGGCAGGAGAGGACGGCGGCGTATTCGTTGGTGCAGGCTACGTAGTCGTCGTCGGTGGTTTCTTGGGAGCCGGTGGCGGCGAAGGTGGCAAGGGCTTTTCCGAAGAGGGCGAGATTCATTTTGGAGTGGTGTGTTTGTGTTTATGTATTTTTGTTGCTACTTGGGCTTTTGAGAGGTTTGACAAAATTTATTTATGACTTAAGACTTAAGGGCGTCGATATCTGACACGAGGGTATCAAGTTCTGACTGGTTGCTTTGTCCCTTGTTGGTGGAGTGAGACTCAACCATCGAGTTTATTGTACATTGTACTCTATTGTACTACTCTATGGTTAATACTTATCTCTATCTATCTTCTTATCTTCTCTCTACTTATTGTAAGTAAGTATGATGGTACAATTGCGGCCTAGCCGCATGTAGTCCTAAACTAGTCACGCTTACTTACTTACTTACTTACTTACATACAATAGGTAGAGTTAGAGCGAGGCGGGCGATCGAGCGAGGTAGGAGCTCAATGTATGTAAGCGTATACTTATGTTACCTACTAGTACAAGTATTATACTGACTTACATTGGTCCTATTATATACTGGTAGTTATAGTTCGAGTACAATACCGTAAGTTGTAAGTATCCGTACGAAGTTGGTACAATAGGTAGGTATGGCTAGTTATTGTTCGTGTATATGTATGGGTGTACGATAGGATAATGTTAACTTTACAAAAGCTGTAGTAAAGTACTACCAATTCACACGTAGCTCTACAGAACTGATGTAAGTACTATAGACATAAGTACCATGGACGTACATACTTACTTATCCATACAAATGGGTAATAACCATAAATATTTTTATGGTACTTTCCTGTTGTATGTAGTAAAAATTGTAGAAAAATATCCGGGAATTACAACTCCGTCTTCTCTCTACGCCCACTCTTTTCTTTACCTTCTCAGCCAAAAAAAACAAGCTGTTGTAAATCAACAATTAGAGCCGATCCCCAATTTGTTACAAACGAATCTTCATCATGATGGGTATACCCGGAAAATAATACCCAAATACTTAAAATATAGGGTAGTATCCGTTATAATTTAACT
>JALLOT010001642.1:0-14501 GCA_036939595.1 Thalassiosira livingstoniorum | reverse complement strand
TGGCCGGATTCAGAAAAATGGCCTTTTTGGAGGAGGCTGACCCTACAGACAGCGTCAAAAATTCAATGAAGCAATTTTAACTTTTGAGAAGGGATTGGAAATATCCCCTAATGATTGTGAATTGCAAGCTGGCTTAGATTTTCTAAACGAGGATGATAATTTCAAATTATATCAGAATATGGATTCAATGTGTATGAATGTTCCTGTGGGAAGCAATTTGGAAGATGCTGATCCCATGATTTATGAATTGATGCAAGCATGGAATTGAAGGAACAGGTAGATGTTTGTTCAAGTGTCAAATTGGATGAAAGCTGCTTTTCAATGATGTTGCAATAGGAACCACCTGGAAAACATATAGATTTTGAGAATGCAAAAGATGTTGGTTGCACAAGATTTTTGGGGCACAAACCACAGAGTGATGAATCAATTGCCATCAAAGTTATGGCACTGTCAAATGAACTAACCAAATTGGGCAAAAACATCTTCAAAGCAAAAGGGGACAATGCTTTTCTAGAAGGCAATATCAAAATTGCTGTAGAATATTATACAAAAGCTATTGATCTTGGTGAACCAAATCATCTTTCTTTCTCCAACCTCCCTGCTTTGTATCTGAAACTGAATGATCTGGAGGAGTCATTATTGGATGCTTAAGTTGCCATTTCCCTCTGTCGGATTGTAAGGGGAAATCACTATATTCATTGCACCAATTTAGGGATGATGTTGCAGTTTTTGAGGAAGGTCTATTGATGTGCCCAGGCAATGACAAGTTGGGAAAATGTTTCATGCAAGCTCAGCAGGATCTCCATTGATGCAAACAACATGACAAGCAATTACAGCTGGAAAAATCATGCTGTGGACTGTTACACAAATGCTGTTGTTGAACACAGCAAGACTACCATGTTGTCCTCCCCCGAGCGGGGTTTCAATTGGTGCTTGAGATGCGTGTAAGTTGGCCTCCCTGTGATACTTGTGAGAGTTGGGGCAGGGAACTGTGTTTTGACAGTGTCGACAGTTGAATCAGATGCCATTGTCATTGGCTGGTTAAAAGCAATAGATTTTCTCTGTTGAATACAGCAAGACTCTAAATCTAGTCTGTCATGAGGAAATCCATTTTATGAGTGGCTAGAGCTAGCTACGCTACAACTCGGGTCTGGCCTTTGAGCCTAGGCCGTGGCAGCTACAGTCTCACTGGACAATGGTGACTGGGCTTGCCATCTGGGACTGGAGCTGATGGGACTGGGTTTAACAGCTACAACCCTGCCTCCTTGTCAATGCAAGAAGAGAATTAAGTTACCAAAATTGATCTTGGCAAGGAAAATTCTAAGGCCAACAAAGGAGTTTTGTTGCAATCCAATGACAAATCATTCGTATCTGATGCAACAAATTAATCCAAACAGAAAGATGAGAAGGCTGACAGTTTTTTTTTTAACTATTTCCAGGCCTAGGTGAGGCACCCGAGTGAATCTGCAACGCCTTCCGACGCTGTTGCGGATAACTCCCTTTGCAAAACAACATCCCTTGATCATTACCACGACGATAAGGAAACGCCATTGTCTGGCGGTGGCCAAAACGCGTCCACATTCATTGCCGAAGAACCACAAAGCGGATGAGGGGTTCATTTTCCTAAAAAAAACAAACCCCCAACCTTTATCGTTCAAAAACATTTTCATATCCAACAAGTGATCGCCGAAAATCCAAGTGACAAACGGAAAAAGATACACGCACCCTACAAAGGAGGACTCAGTATGGTACATTTCATAGTGATGAAAAAAGATACACGCACCCTACAAAGGAGGACTCAGTATGGTACGTTTCATAGTGATGAAAACGTGTCACCCAAAGGGAAAGACCCCTTTCTTCATGAAAGGTAATCCCAAAAGTGCCAATGAACCACACCAAGATCCAACAACCATGACATGGAACGGCAAACCAATCAAACCATGCTACAACTTCCCCTCTAAGTACGGCCCCGCACCACGCGAAAGGAAAGCGATAATCAATGCCGGACGCATGATGAGAGTAATAACTTTTAACGTCACCTCCTTAGCATGGTGCGATAGAAGCAAACACCCTCAAAATCACGTTGTGCCATCGGAACCAACACCATCACAGGCAGCGCAACCCATAGGAGGTGCCATCCCACCAAACACCAAAAGTATTGAACATACAGCGATACTAACGACCGAAAGAGCACAGGAGAATGGAGAAGCAACGGTTAAACCGATGGGAACGAGATGGGAGTGGGAATGCCCCACGGGCACACCGCCTCCCACCAGGAGACCAACTGCCCACCCTCCACCCCACCTTACAAGCGAACACACTCCACCGAGTGGACCTGCCATCAACCTATGTGAACTATTCGATGAGATAGCATCCGAGGGTCTGGGAACCCCCATCAAATTCGACAGCAACCCTCTTTTCGAATACGAGATAGATGTGTCTTGGGAGAATTATGAATGGAATGATGAAGCCAGAGACAAGGACAATAATGAGGACAAAACCGCCCCGGACAATGGGATCAATTACAACTATACGACACACACACCGTCAAAATGTGCGCATATTAAGAGCCTTAATGAGCTACAAGGCCACATACAGCCAGTTATGCAAAGCTCCGATGATACTCATTTGTATGGAATACAAAAAATTATGACTCAAAATGTCAGAGGGCTCTCGTCTGAAAAACTTGAGCACCTGATCAGAACGATGAAAACGAAGAACATAAAAGCCATCTGCATCCAGGAAACCTGGCAGTTGAAGGATGCCTTCCCACCAATAACGGAAATCGATGGTTTCTTATTCTTTCATCACAACTCAACCAGAAAAGACAATCAAAGTGGAAGACACTGCAGAGGTGTTGGAATTTTACTTGATCCTGATTTTGCTGCTGCATATAAAAAGAGTGGTAACAAAGAACCAATAACCTCGGACTCATCAGAACAATTTGAAGGTAGATTCATAGGGATCCCTCTCAAATTTAACAAGCTTGATGATAACGGAAAGAGGATAAAAGGACACCTAAAACTGCTCCTTACATCTGCATACCATCCGGTTGACCCGAAAGAAAACTCAGAGTTTCTTACCTACTTACCCACACTGCTGGAACAATGCCCGAAAGGATACGAAATGCTAATCGGCCACGATATCAATGCCAATGTGGGAAAAAGAGAAGAAGGAAACAACGACGACTATCTGAAATCGCTGGGACCATACGGATTGGGCAAACGCAACAAAAAAGGGACAGAACTAATCCAATTCCTAGAATCAAACAACTTGAGGATAATGAACACCTATTTTAAGAAGAAGAAAAACAAATACCACACATGGAAACACCCAAGCTTCGGAACAAACCACATGCTCGACATCATCACCGCATCCGGAAACATCTCGAAAATCATCACCGACTGCGAAGCCACCGATATTGGAGTCGACAGCGACCACTCGGCCGTATGGGCGTCCATCAATATTAGCTCCATCAAATTTAAAATGCAAGAATCGAAAGTGTCAAAGGGAATAATTGACTGGGAATCAATAGCGTATAAACCAGACTGCAACAAACGCTTCAATGATTCCCTTAAGTACTTCAACATCAACAGCGACAACGCCGAGCCAAGCTACACCACCTTCTTCTCCAACGTGATCGCCGCGGGCTTCCAAGGCGCGACGAAAATAAAAGAGAAGACAGTGGGTTGGTACGAATTCAGCAGCAACAAAGTCCAACCGATTCTTGATTTAAAAGCAAAGCTAAGAGACAAAATGAGACGTACCACTGGACAGGAAAGTGCCGATGCGAAAGAAGCCTACAACCGAATTAGAAAAACAGCGAAAGAGGTATGCGAGGAGGCGAAAGCCACTTGGAACAGATACCTAGCAGAGAGAATACACAACCTCAATGGCACACCTAAAGACGCGTGGAGAGCAATTCGGGAGTTAGCAGGAGGTTTAAGATGTCATCACAAGAACCCGAAAAAAATGGCGATGAAAAGAGAAAATGGAAACGTAGCAAAAAATGATAAAGAAAACATGGCAGTCTTCGAACCCCACTTCCGCAAGGTATTCAACAACCACCGTAGCACATACGCTTTGGCCGCCTCCCTAATAAAACAGAAGGAACAAATCAAAGCGTTAGACGATCCTATCACGTGGCAAGAATTTAAAAAAGCCATTATGGCAATGAAAAATGACAAAGCACCGGGAAGGAACGGAATTCCAGCCGAGGCCTTTAAGGCTATGGACGAAGAAAACCTTGCAATTGTGATCGAGTTTATCCAACAATTCTGGAACGACGAAAAGGACTTTCAAGAGTGGCATGAAGGCCTACTAGTACCAGTTCCAAAAAAGGGAGACCTCAGCGACCCAAACAAGTATAGAGGGGTTAATTTGATGGATGTCTGTTCCAAGATATTTAGTAAAATCATGACCGATAGATGCTACACGCTCCTAGGGAAATACGGCACTCACTTTCAATTTGGCGCATCACCGAAAGCCGGATACCAAGACGGTCTTTTCACATTAAAAACTCTCCTCCATCTACGCCGCCAACACAACCAGGAAACCTTTGTGGCATTCGTGGATTTAGTGAAAGCCTTTGATACCACTAACCATGAACTCTTGCTTGAAATACTAGGCAGATTCGGCGGCCCACCGAAATTCATTAGCGCCATCAAACGCCTTTATACAGACTTGTGAGTGATCCTAAAAATCGGGAAAGAAGTCGCGGAAATAGAACAAACTGTGGGCGTGAGACAGGGCGACAATATGTCGCCCGTCCTATTCCTCTTTATGATGGCTGCCTTTGCCGAGATCCTGGAATACGAATGGACAGCAGCGGGGATTGAAAAGGTTAAAATCAACAGAGAATCAATCAGTCACATAGACAGAGGACAACTAATTGGTCACAACAGAGAGGCACTTACCACAGGATCCACATTCGAAATTCTACAGGTACTTTTTCTCGACGATGGAGCTTTTATCTTTGAAACGCGAGAAGATCTGATTAAAGGAATCAAGGTCATTAACAAAGTTTTTGACCTCCTCGGACTAGAGATGCATGTCGGAAGAAATGGCAAGGCCTCAAAGACGGAATGCATGTACTTCCCGCCACCACCATTCTTCGCGCCACAAATAGCACCGATTCCCATTTCCAGCTTCGACGTGGATGAAAACGAAAACGCGGATGAGATAACGGGAATGCAAGAAATAACCATAACAGACCGAGGAAACCGGAGCAAGAAGGTCAAACTATCGGACAAAATTTTGGACGAGAAATACACCAATTGTGAGGAGACCCAAAGGATCCACATAAACGATACCTACGTGGACTTCACTATGCACTTCAAATATCTGGGCTCCTTTATCTCGTACAATCTAAAGGATGATTATGACATCGATGCCCGGTTATGCAGCGCCAGCAGAGCGATGGGCGCGCTACACAGCTTATGGACCTGTCCCCACACGGACATGTACAGCAAATATTTGCTGTTCATGGCCATCCCCCTTAACCTACTACTTTGGGGGTGTGAGGCCTGGGCGCTAAAGGAAGCCAACCTCAATAAAATGGACGTCTTCCTGCACCGATCGGTGAGAAGAATACTAGGGATCAACCTGAAACAAGTAAGGGAGGAAAAGATAACAAATCAGTTAGTACGGAAGAAATTCTACAACATTCAAAGCATACGGATCCAGATAGCAGCACGACAAACCTCATACTTAGGCAAAATTATGAGGGGCAGCATCCAACATCCGCCAAGGCACATGATCACGGCGTGGAGCAACCACAAACGCTTGAGAGGAGGAGTGCTTACAACTAACAAAAAATCATTAGTGAAAAGCCTCAACATACTACTCCCAGACGAAATGATGGGAAGCAAACATGGCGAACTGTCCAGATGGGTCCACCTTGCGATGGATGAGAAAGAATGGAATTACAGGATCGAAAAAATGAAACATCCCACCTGGTCCATAACCCCACCACAAACAAGAAGTAGCACCAACCAAAACAACAACCAAAACGCCCGAACCAACCAACAAAACCAAGACCACCCCCAGACCCCGGACTCACCAAGCAACCGCTCGTACCAACCCCCACCAACTCCCACTCATAATACCCCTGAATCCCCAGCCTGGAGCCCGCCACGTAGAAACAACCGCGACAACGACGAGGATTCAGCTTCATCCGACGAGGAGGAAGATGAGGCACCGCCCACACCACCACCCAGCCCGCCGAGAAGACAACGTCGGCATCAGAGAAGAAGAAGAAACTGGAACAATGAGAATCGAGAGAGGAGAGAGGAGAGAGCGGAAGAAGGATCGTTAGACAGGAGGAGAGCTTTGGAAATCATGGGTCTGAATAATAACACAACTGAAAGAGAAGTGAAAATTAGATTCAGACAACTTTCGAGGCTCTACCACCCAGACGTGCACGATCCGAACAAAACCGGATTATCAACGCAGCAGGCTATGGAAAAGTTTCAGGAAATAAACAATGCACAGGAACTTCTGAGGAGGAGAGTATAAAAACTCCCGGCTCTAGAAGCCCCCCCATACGGGAAGGGCATTTTTATTCTCTTTTCCCCTTTTTCATTCAGCTATCATGCATCCCCTCATCTCTTCCTTTCATTGCAAAAAAGTCAAAAATCTTCATTTTCAGGAAAAACCAAAAACTTATACTTCATATTACTTCATTCTTTTCACTCCACAAAAATAAGAACCGCTTCATCAAAAAGCATTAAAGCAAAACTCCCATCCCCCTAAATAACCCCATCCATCAATCATCCATCTCGATAACCGCAGGCTCGACGACCACCACAGGCCCCGTGTCATCCCCCACCCTCAACCCCGTCAAAACCCACCCCTGCTCAGCCAACCAATCCCAATCATCATCCAAATTCTCCCCGGAATCCACCATAGCATCGACGTGAACTCGATGCTGCGAATACCGAGATACAGTCTCCTTGAACTCGAGCGGGTGATAATGGAGTTCACCTTCCACACCGAGATAAATATAGTTCACCTCCACCGGATAATGAAAATGGGGCAACGGGAAAAAGGGGATCCCACACTCCGCCAACAACTCATAATATCCACATTCTTGGAGAATGTAGATAACGTCCACCATAGTTCGAGGGCCATTCAAAAACAACTCCTGAGGCCACCACCTAGTACATGTTTCCCAATTCAAGGGCCTCATCGCCGTATTAAGAAGAGGCGAATTAACCGGACCCCCACGTTCAATCCCATGCCGTTGACAATACCGCAAGAACATCCGCAAGAACAAACCCCTCAAGTATCGATCCACGCTGGGACCGAACTTGAACCCTTTCGGACGCCACCCCACACAAAGCAACAATTGATGACAAAGTGTTGCAACCCGAATCAAATTGCGCTGGTTAGCACAATACACACACCGCCCCCCTTCCATCCCAAAGTTGTGCTCACACGCCCCCCCATAAAACACCAACGGATCTAGCACGAACTGCCGCATAGCGAAGCGCAACACCCTGTCATGACAAGGGAGTTCA
This sequence comes from Thalassiosira livingstoniorum, assembly GCA_036939595.1. Classification (NCBI taxonomy): domain Eukaryota; phylum Bacillariophyta; class Thalassiosirophyceae; order Thalassiosirales; family Thalassiosiraceae; genus Thalassiosira; species Thalassiosira livingstoniorum. The sequence continues at coordinate 6,981 of JALLOT010001642.1, read as the reverse complement.
CGGCGGAACATACGCCGGCTCAATTCTTGCCAAGACCACCCACCCTCATCCGCCGAACGTCGACTAAAGCCTTCAGCCCACTCGACGCAAACACCCGGGAAATAATCCTCCCGATTGGGCAGAGGTAACATAGCCACCTGTTCGCGCCCCCACACCCTCCCCTCCAACCGATACCCCCAACTCCGCATTTGAGCGAAGCGGAAGCGATAATCGTCGATGGTAATTCGCATGCCGTCTCTCGTGAAAAAGCCTCCTCCCCTCAAAAATGAGAAATCAAAAAACCCAAACCCCCCTCAAAAATCAAGCACTAACCTGCATCCCCCCATCTTCCCTATGACACGCTACCAACGTAGTTTTTTACACACTATTTGAAAACACCGTTGTGATACATGAAGCAGGCACCACATCAGAATCTGAGAAGAGGATATGATGCCAAGCCTAGTATCCAAGGGAAAAATCTTTTCCTAACCACCACCCAAAAACTCCTACTTCCCCTACCTTTCTTAACCCGTGCCTGCCATGCAAAAAACAACTGCCACTTTTTGAAAAAGCTCGGAATTTAAAAAAGATCCCAGGGAAAGAGAGAGAAAGAGTCATATAATCCTGTCAAAAATACAAAAATGAGCGCCAAACCCTTATGTGGTAGCGATTTTAAAATAATCTAATCTAATCTAATCTAATTATCTGACAAAGTTAGCTTATGGTTATTGTCAATTCTGCCTAGTTTGAAAGAGGCATATGTTGTTTACTACACCCAATGCTTGATTTGTGATGGTTTTCACTCTGCCAATATGGTCAGTGAAATCAGGGACGAGGATGACTTGCACTTTATGAAGAAAACTTATAAGACAGTCTTGGTAAGAAAGTTGAACCTCAACTGATTTAAGAGAGCAACAATTTTGTATTACTCTTTCATGAATTAAACTGTTGTTCATTCTTTTTTCAATGTAATGGTATTGGAGTACAAAAATGAATGGGTGCAATATGAGCTTTTCTCTAGTTATGTGTTATCATAGATTTTCTCTTTGAGTTTTTTTCGTATTAGTACTTTTCCCTTACTTTTCCTTAGATTTTATTGACTTTTCAAGAGTTTGTCTTATGCAAGATTATGTGGGTATTAAAAAATGAATCATTTGTTTGATTCAGTTCTTCAGATACTCAAACACAAAAGGAGAATGGATCATTTTGTTTTCATCATATTGTTTTTATTAATTCATTTACTTGGGTAACTAAAAGCAATAAGGTGGTTCTGTTCACAAGATTAAAGATTTTCTGACAAGGAATCTGTTGAAATAAAAATCATGTCTAATGTCAGTATCATTTCATTCTTTGATTCACCGCATGCTGATTTTTTGATCAGACATATGCAATGCACACACACTCCTTATATGCTCAGAAAAATGTACAACTACTTGTAACCTTAGCAACACATATTCCATGCTACAAGCTGCAACACACTTGACGTAACAATCAACAAATGACAGCAACCAAATTAGAAAAGAACTGAAGTTTCTTCATTTTTGAAAGCACTGCTGATAGCAATCCTTCCACCTTCCACAATGTCACAAAATCCAAATAACCCCCTGGCCTCTTTTTTATATCACCTCTCCCCCCAATCAAACTGAAAATACACTGAAGGTGTTACCAATGAATGGTTAATGCTATAGATTACATTTTGTTATGAGTAATAATATTATGGCTGTCTTTAATCTCCTTCTATTCAGTTTATGAACCATACCAGTGTGTGCATAGGAAGTTTACAATACAAGGAATCAAGAGCACACAGAAATTTCTGTCCAACTTAAAACAATCCAGAAGTGTATACAAAGAACATCTTACAATTATATTCCTATTCTTAATCAACAAAATTCACTCATATTTGCAGTGAGAAAGAGTGTAAAATTTGCTCAACTATTGCTTGTGAGTCCATTGGTGGGACCTGAGCTGACTGCATGTTTTAGCTTTATTATGTTGTTCTTACGCACCAAAATATTGTTTTGGTAATCATTCCTTTTTCTGTTCTGTGTCTTACACATTGCTGTCATACAGTGTTTCTCAATGGAAGTACTTGTCCTAATGCTGCTTCAGACCCCCACATGCCAGCTTGATTATATCATTATGATGTCATAATTTGGATAAAGTTCATTTTTTACAGACATTTGAGTTAAATTTACAAATTTTGATGGATATTTTTTGTTTTGAAAATTTTGTTCTGGGTATGAATGAGGGTCTGAACCCTGAATAAAACTCTATTTCAAAAAAAAATATTTCCAACTCTGAAAAGGCTGAACCCCACCTAGGGGTATGTCTATTTTTTTTGCACCATACTCCTGCAACCTTATGTCATTTTCTATTATAATGAGGGTATGTACTAAGAAGATAATTCTTTTTTTATCTTTTTAGGTTATGCAATTTTAGTATTATTCATGTTGATGTAAGGTATTCTACCAAAGTGGTATTTCTAATAAAAGTGTTGTTTTTGCTTTAAAAAATTGTGCATTTTCTCTCATTCAGTTTCAATGTGCAATTCTCTCCAGGGGCATTTGATGTGTTTTTTGTGTTATTGGTATTTTTACTAGCAAAATGTGGTGCTGTTTTTTGGTAACTCTTACGCATTAGTTTTTCTTATTATTTTTTTGACCCATCATCCGCAGCAATGGAAAGTAACTCAGAAACCACTCACCTAGGCACAGTAGGAAACACCAAAGCCGGCTGAAGAGTCAGCTGTAAATCTAGAACCCATCAATTTCATTAGGGATTGTTTGTACATAAATCTAGATGATGACAAAAAAGGATGGATGTGTGGCCATTGTAGCTCAAATATTAAAGGATTTAGTGCCACATGTACCTTACCTATGTGCTTCAGACTGGGGGGGCACATTTGTAAATGTTCAGACAAGATTGTTCCTTTACCTGTAGCATAAAATAATCCAAACAAAACATTTTCTAGTAAAATTGACTCCAAAGATGATTCAAAGCCTTTTCATTCTTAGTCCTTTATCAATGTATCTGCAGCTGCAGCTGCAGTGGTATGAGGCAATCAAACATTGCCTCTTCCATGAAACAGAAGAATAGGTACAGCACTGCTTTGCTCAGTGGAGCTGTTTTTTTTTTTGCAAAATGCAATGAGATCCTAAACATTGATGATGGTGACTATGCAAATGCCAACACAGAAGCTTTGTTCAAGAAGCCAAAAAAGGTTTACAGCTTATGATCACTAGTTAACAGAAAGATTCAAAGTATTCTTTAAAACTGGATAATTCTGCCAGTGCTCATTTTTTATTAGCGGTGCCATCTCTTTTGCAACAGTAGACAATTCTTTTTTTGCAATATGTTGAAAACCATTCGTGAAACACCTTGCACATGTGAGCCATCCAAAGCAGAAGAAATTACAGACAATTTATTTGATAATAATTACAGCAAGAGGGTGAATGAATATGTTAATGGTACAAGCCTTTGCTACATTTTTCTCTTCTTATTCATTTGTTGTCTGTATTTTTGTATATCAAAGCACTCTGTTCCACAGCAAAGAAATATGGACTTGATGATTTTGGATGTAGGGCCACCATATTATCCCTTACCTACCCAGGTGCCCTTTTGGTGCCCTTTTTTGTAAAATTATGCTAGAAACTCAATTTAATGTAAAATCCTTGTTTCTGACCATTTCTTGTTTCAAAAATGGAATCAGTGATAAAGTGGAGAGTGATGAAGCTACTTCTAAAGTTTGTTGGCTGTTGCTCTTGTGGCTGCTGAGATACCGTTGCTTGTCAGTTGGTATTGGTGTCATTTTTCATCTTGTGTGCACTATTTTTTGAGGCACATGGGCAGGTAAGGGTTAACACAAATCCCATGACAAGCATGTGTGCAACATGAGTCAATATGGCGCAAGTTGTATTAGACCTTGTTGATTGTTAAAAGTATATGGCCAAAGGGGTAAAAGATGCAGAGCACCTTGTTACTTCCCCTCCCACATTTACAGAAGGTCAATCCATACAAAAATCTGTTTGATTTAGGAGCTTTTGATGATGCTACACATATTCAGGTAGCAGGGAGTGGGCAGAGTCTTGGAAGTGCACTTTCCTTGCATGATGGCAGTTCATGTCATTGAACATTCTTCTTCTCTTTTTTGTCTGCATTTTCAAACATCCTGTACTGAAAATTCTCATAAACTTTTTAAAAAGATTGCAGAACATTGTTGGCAGTACTAGGCATTTTACAACAGCAAATTTCAATCATTATTCCAAAGAATTCAATAGCGTCATTGTTTTGAAATTCATAAAACCTTCAGAGTGCTGCATGGTTTGGGAGATTATTTCGTTTTAATGTGTGTTCTGCTTGAAGGCCAAACTTCAAGCTTCTATCACAAGCAAAGGTTTTACAGACCTAAAAGATCATTTTAATGTTCAATTCGTACTGATGAAAGATGAGTTCTGGAATTTCTTGTTCTACTTCTGCTAAGCTTTGTATGCCCCAATGTGCTTGACCCATCTTGAAGACATGAAAAACAGGGTGACAGATAAGCTGAAATATTTTGTTTTTTAGTGTGATGAAATTCTTGATAAGTTTTTACCGCAGGCTGAGACATAAATTGGATATCTCAACATTTAAGGTTTGTCCTTTTTGCAATTGTCAGAATCATTTTTCCATTTTTGTGAAACATTTTTATCATTTTTTGCAAAATGAAGTGATGTGTTTCCTCACACCTATTGGCAATAATGACATTTTTATTTTCACTGTATTTTCATTCACAAGAAAATGAATGCTTCTGCATGTGTACTCACCATAAGGTATGTAAATACTTACCATAATCGAATTTCATGCCTCTACCAAAGTTTAGGTACAAGTGACACATACCTTATCTTATTATTTGTGATATTCTCAATAAGTAAGAGTACATTTAGTAATCTACTACCAAAGATAGAGTATCTATGCTATGGACGCTGGTCATTGCTTGCCATCTATGTATTGCCATCACCTGTTGGTCCGTTGATTGGCAGATCTCATCTTTGTCACCATAAAGTGATTATAGTACTTATGTAGGTACAATACAAAGAGTACAAGGAGTATGGTAAGAAATTGTACAAATTACCTATGGATGTATTAGTAGAGGGGTAGTATGCATATTATTTTGCAAAAATGAAAAACTGTGATATTGTCATTTTTGCCAAATGGAAATAATTTTGAGCAACAACTAATGAGCTTTTGAAATTGAAAAGGTGACAAATAGATCTGGCGGCAAGCTTAATTGTGTAAACATCCAATTCTTACAATGGAAAGTGTTAAATGTTGAAACATCCCACTTATTGCTGAGACTAGTTGGGAATAGCTATCTAAATTGAAAGCAGTTGTGGCTACTTTGTACTGCAAAGATAATCTGTGTGCTGAGGACAACAAGTCTTTAGCAGGTTCACCATTCCATGAGAATAGGTTGCTGCACATATATGCTGATTTGTGGCTAAAGACCTTGATGATGGAATGAATAATAGTGAGCCAGATCCTGATAGAACAGTGAATTGATACCAAAAAAGTTTTTGTGTTTGACCTGAAATGTTGAATTTGGAGGAAAAGGGGGGAATAGATATTACCCCATTTTGGTAACAAAAAATATGATTTTGACTTGAGTCCAGACAAGCAAACCAATGAGTGACAGACTTGGTACATCAATGGTAATTTCTTTGAGTGAATCATTTCTTTCTACAAATAGCATGGTAAGATATTGGACGGGAAAGTTAAAGTGTATAGAAATGGGATGAAATTGATAGTGAGCAAGATTACTTTTAAATTCAACATTGATATGAGTGGTGGTGGTTTTGTCTTTTGGGTATTTTTGTCTAGTGCATACTTTAGAACAAAAAATATCAATCTAGTGCATTTTTATTGATGCATATTTATTTTTTTAGCATTCTCTACTTTTGGAAACAATAGAATAAAGAAACTTTGTTGTGTTTGATAATTGAACCTCTCTCTAAGAAGATTAATTTTTACTTCCAATTATGCTGTTATTTTCAAACTGATGCATATTCATTATGCCAATTTCACCAGTATTTGGATGATAACTTTTCATTTTTGTGTAGACATTCTAATCCAGCAAACACTTGCGTAAACATTATTCTACAAAATTAAAAAAATAATCATTTTGGTTTGTGTCTGATGAATTTAATTTTCTCAAAGATAGTCTGATTCGGAATCCATTGATGTTGTTACTTTGAAAATTGTAAAAGTTTATTAAGCCTATTACAACAATGATAGATAGTCAGTATCTTAATCTTACAGTCAATGTATTATGAAATCATATGCTTTCTCCAATGATAACATCTATTTACCTTCATTTACCTTCATTTACCATGATTTACCCTCATTTACCCTGTGTACCAATTATCCATGTAATTTTGGAGGAAGGTAATTACTTTTTTACCAGGTATTTTTTTGTTTACTGCGTAATCACCAGGAAATTTCCCAGGATAAAAGTAAATGGACCTCTGCAGGATAAAGGGTAATTGGGTAATTGCAGCTCTAGATCAAAAAACATGTCTACTTCTACTCAGTATGGGGATATTTATTAATGTGGCTATTGAAGTACATTAAACAAGATTACTAAAATCTCCAGATACTGTTTGATATGTAGTTGCAATTAGCTTATGCAAAAAATTGTGACCTACCTCTTTCAGGGGCATTGCAAAGTATCTACGCTACACCAGCACCATCCTCATATGATCTGTTACAGAGCCTAAAATTTTACTCTTGATAAATGTTTTTCACAGATCAATTGAACTAACTTTTTAAAGTGGGATGCAATTTTCCAAAAGAATGGATTGTATTTTTCAGTAAACAATGAGAAATAGAATCAAGAAGAACTAATAGTTTTTTGCTAGTAGTTCAATTAGGACCCCTGACAACGTATGTACAATTAGTACATGACGTGTCACTAAAAATCCTCACCACCACATTGAAATCTGTTTTAACATACGTATGAGGTATTTG